>JAULJZ010187237.1:0-21488 GCA_032270985.1 Heliamphora pulchella | reverse complement strand
TAAAACATTATATATTGGGTACTTCTGTGGTGGCAGCAGTTAATGAATGTCTTATGGATAGGACCCGAATGTTGAATTTACTGAAGGAGCATTTGGAGCAATCCCAGGTTAGAATGAAACAACTCACGGATAACCATCGGACTGAGAGATCTTTTGATATTGATGATTGGGTATATTCGCGATTCCAGCCATTTAAACACTGTCATGTTTCCTTAAGAACCAGAATTAAGCTTAGTTCGAAGTTCTATGGACCATTTCAGGTCATTCAAAAGCTGGGTCATGTTGCATACAAATTGTAATTGCCACCGAATGCCAAGATTCATCCTGTTTTCCATGTCTCATGTCTCAAAAAAAGGGGTCAGAGATCATATAGTGGTGCAGACGACTCTGCCCACAGTTGGGCATGAGGGTCAACTTCGAGCTGAATTTGTGGCTATACTTAACAGACGAATGGTTAAGCGGCACAATAAGTCTGTCACCCAAGTGCTGATTCTGTGGTCCAATTCCCATGTTACGGATGCTACATGGGAGTTTTTATATGATATTCAAAATAAATTTTCTACTTTTCAACCTTGAGGACAAGGTTTCTTGATGGGGTGGGTAATGATACAATCTATAGAATAAAGAGCCGGAAGATAGAATAAAGAGCTGGAAAATGAGTTGGAGTTGGAAGCTGATGACAGCCTAAAGGGTCAATTCGTTAAGTAATTAGTTAGAGTTAGTTGAGAAGTTAGTTAATTGTTCGTTAGTTAGAGTTGTTAGAATTCGATTGTGCCGAGAATGGTGGATGTAAGGGAGTAGCAGCATGAGGGAGAGGGTGTGAAATAATAACTCTGTTTTCATTTTTCTTCCATTGAGAAATATTATTTTTCTGTTGCCGAAAATAATACTAGTTCATTTTCTCTGTAAAGGGAACTTTTTTCTTTCTTCTTGAATTCAAGCTTTTGGCTTATCAACCGCAAGCTCATTGGTCATCACTGTCGGCTCGCTGCTGTAGTTGCCTTTCGTCACTGCTCGCGCTAGTCTCACGCCGCCGCGCTGCTCGCATGGCCAGCCTTCAAGTACTATACAAATTTCTTTTTCCTAATATTTATATTTTATGGTGTTATAAATCTAATTTATGAATTTTTTTTATTTGATGAACTAGATTTGATGCTAAAATAAAATATATTTAATTTTTATTTTGTTTATTTAATTTGGTGCACTTGTGAATTGTGACTTCACTGACTTAATGACCTGTGAGGTTTTTGTTGAATTTTTGATTTTTTTGGTGACGACTTGTGATTTTTGGGGATTTTGTTGTTAAATTTTTGTGATCTGTGGGGCATTTGTTGAATTTTTGTTAATTGTATTTAATTATTCAACTTTTAAATTGTTGAATTTTTTGTGACTTGTAGGGTTTTTGTTGAATGTTTTCTAATTGTTTAGTCGTTGACTATGCCTATTTTTTAAAATTTAAAATTATGAAGAAATATTTTAAAAGACAATGATTGTTGATTCGTCGTGATCAGTTGTAAGTTCAAATTTTATATTATAAATAAATATATACTTTTTAAGTAGCATTTTAATTTACTTTTTCTTTCTAATTATGAAATAAAGAAAAATATATTTACGGTTCTAAAATTATGCCACCTACTAACAATAATTCTGATTCCATCCCTGCCCCCAACTAACTTAATACTCTTTATGGATGACTATTTTAAATTCATGAGATGGGTGAATTGGTTAGTCCCAAAACTATTTTGATTATTTTTTATATAAAAAAATTTAATTCCACTAATATTATATTAAACCAAATAATGTATTATTTATTCGTAAGTTATTTTAATATCAACAAATTGTCATTCGGTACAAAAAATATCACACTAATAATTTAAATAAATTAATTATTTTATAAAAATAATTCATCAAGTAAACGAGCCCCATCTCAGATAAATTACTTCTCCTGTTTGAACCTCCGATATATATATATATATATATATATATATATATATATTCTTTTTTTCTTTTTTTTTACCAGTGTCCTTATCTTTATTTTATCACAACTCTAACAAATCATTAAGGATTCTAACTCAGTGTGAACTTTCAAATACCTGAGTAGCATCGAGGATAGGGATGATAATTTTTCTTATTTTTATCCTGCGTGTATTTCTCGTTTTGTTTTCATAATTTTTTTCAAGAAATGGGTTAGAAATGAAATTTACTTCTCCTATCCAGTTATTCTCCGTCTTAAATTGTAATTATTAAATAATTTTTATATTAATACTTATAAAAATTATTTTTAAAAAATATGATAAAAGTAGATTGCAAAAATATTATCTTTATCATTTTTTTAAAAAAAAAAATTTCATCTTTTTAATCATTATTATTCGTCAATAATTTTTTATCTTGTGCTATATTGTCTCTCCCTCCCGCTGTGACCCTATGATTTTCTGTCTCTGACTTATCTCATCGATATTAAGGTATTGTTTGGAAACTTGACTTTAAGTCAGAAAATTGTTTTAGGCTAAATAAATTAAAAATTTGTTTAATAAATCGTATGAATAATTTTAAGTTAAAATATAATAAGCTATAATGCTTGGCTTAAAGTGATTTAAATCAAAAGAATTTCAAGTCAGAAAAAAAAATACTTGGTTTAAAGTGACTTTAAGACAAAGAACATTAAGTTAGAAAAAAATTGTTATAATTTTATATTCAATAAAGATCTTATTTGATAAATTTTGACGAGTATATTTTAAAAATATAATTTTTATGAGAAACGGGTGTGTGTAATAAAATTTATGATATTTTTTAAAAATATATAAAATTATTTTATGTAAAAAAATAAAAAGAATGAAAAGCTAAAAAAATTTGAGTTCCCAAACAGGACTTTTTAGTTTTTTTTGCTTTAGTTCAAAAGGCAAAAATTTAAACTTTATATCCTTAGCTAAACGAAGCCTAACTGAAGGAGTAATGATTGTTAATAGATTTTTGGGACGCATACTATTATATGTTTCAATATATGATTTCCATATTACCAAAACAATACAAATGTAATAATTAGTATTTTTTCAGAACTTGAGAGTGGCAGTGACTCTTGGTTCTGCCTTAAGGTCCATCATAAGTTGCGCATGTTTTGTTCACTCACGTGACAAAGTGATTGAACATTACCTTTTTTTTTTCATTAGTATAAATTGTAAATTTTATTATATATTTAACAGTAAAATTTATAATTTAAACTAATAAAAAAGTAATTGTTTATCCACTTTATCAGGTAGGTAGGTGAACAAATGTAGCATGCTTGAATCGAGATGGATTTAAGTAGAGGTATCCAACCAACAGACATGAAGCAAATACTAAGCATATAAACTGGGAAACATTATTTTACTAAATGATGAACTAATACTGCACCTTCTCATAGCTAAAAGCTAAATTGAGTATCATTTTGCCAAAAACAAAAAAAAAACCCTTAACTAAAACCTTCGAACAACATCATAACCTCTGTGTGATGTATTTCCAAAAGCTACCGACAAGCGAAAACCAAAATAATACCAAAAATTTACAAGAGCAACAAAAATCAACTGCATGTTGAAGAACGACGAAAATTCGTCTGGGAGACAGACTAATCGAGCAATTTGGAGACCAATCGATCGGTCTGCAGCGATACCAAAAACAGTAAAGACAGATCGATCTGGATCGATAATAATTGAGCAATTTGTATGAAACTGCATCTTAAAAGGCTGCTAGGGTTACGGCTATGGTAAAGTTTTTGACCTAATTACTCATTGTTTTTGTTTGAAAACACCTATCTTGTATTCTTTCAAGTTTATAGTGAAAATTGTGAGCCGGTGGACGTAGGCACAACTTGTCGAACCACGTAAATCTGTGTGTCTCGTTTTTGTCATTACTTTTCTTGTTCATTTTCATTCTTGTGTTGTTTGTGCGTATTTTTGAGACTTTTGGGTTGAATTGTCGAGATCGAATTCAATCCTCAACACTGCACACCAGCAATTTTTCCTTCTAGAACATTTCATTAGCAAGAAAATGAGCTTTGAACGATCTCATTTACCAAGAACCAAGTAAGCCAACCCAGGAAAATGTCAATCTTAGAGCCAAATGGAAGGAAACAACCCGAGGGCCAGAAAGATGGCAAAATCAAACCCAACCAAAAGAATCATGAACGCCAAGTAGCACTAGGGCAAAGAAAAACCATTCATGGGAGCGCAAAGATGCAAAACAAAGCAGTAAAAATATGCTTTCTTTTCACAACACAATCAATTCACATTGAACAACATGGCTTATCTGAACGAAAGAACAATTAATTAAGTCATCCAATAGATTAGGCAAATTTAACAGTACCAAACTTATTATATATAGCTATGAATAGAAAAGTTTGAAGGGTAGATGATGAAAATGGATGAAGGACATACATTGATTTTGCCGGGATTCAAAGTTCAGAACGAATTTCTTCCTCCCCATAAAAAAACTCGTCTTTTGCAAACATAAATAACAGGAGTTAGCAGGAATCCAAAAGAACACAAAGATTCATTCAATTTGTACGGGGAAAAGAATTTACAATATGCATCAGCTTTGTCCCTAAGCTCCAAAAATGTTGCTAATCGAAACAGCGAGCTACAATTGCAGTAACATAACAACATTCCTTCTCATGGAACTCTGAGAATATCAATGTCACTTTATCTTTACTCTTACTAGCTCAATTTTGACAAAATCTATGTGAGAGTGAAGGCAGCAGATCAGCACATCCTCATTTTCACGAGAAACAATTGTTTATCCATTCATATTTTGACTTAATATTGCCAAATCCAGCAAAATCTTCGGGGGATTCCCTTCCAACAGCATTATAATCGAAACAACACAAAAGTTGTTCAGCAACGTTGCCTGGACAATTTCCATTATCATAGCCTCCAAGGACCTTCCAATAGAGAGAGACAGATTCAGTGTATTTATATAGAGGTCTTCATATAAGGCATTAGCGAGAGATAGAAAATGGTGAATAGAAAGGAAAAGGTTACTCTACATTGCATTCATCTCTTCTGAAGTGTATGTGAACTCGGTCATTGTGGATGGTGCTCGGTGATGTGGGCAAGACGGCGGAGCAGGGTAGAGGGAGGGGCAACCAGAGGGATTCCTGGCCCCTCCAAATTTTTTAAAACTTCTTGAATGACATATTTTATGTTAAGAATATTTTTTATTCAATTTGCCCCAGATGGAGAGGAGAGAGAGAGAGAGCTGAGGCAGGCTTAGACTCTTAAAATAGAGTGACATAGAGGCAGTGAGATAAATGATCCTTTGATGTACATGTAGAGAGAGGAAGCTCTCATTGGGGCGTATCTCTATAGAGGTGAAGGCGCGTATCTCTATAGAGGTGAAGGCCTCCTTTTAGAAGAGTAAGGCCATGGGACCAACCCATTCTCAAGAGTCGTGCTGTGTACGTGCCAGTCTTGTGACATGCCTTACATACTATCCCGTCTCGGTCAAAAACCTCCCTTTCATGTCTAAAGAATGGTTAGAGCAGAGTCATCTCAAAGGATGAGTCGAGCAGCTCTAATGATGTTCACAACTCTAGTCGCCAATCCAAGTCCATGGTAGACCTGTGCAGGGTCATGGGTTGCTCAGGCGTCCCATGACTGACGCACATGTCAACTCCCTGAATATTTCGAAAGCTGGATTACAAAAAGCCTTGATCTCATTCAACTGCCAAAGTTCCATATGAGAAAAAAAGCAAGGGCTTAGGATAGAATGTTAACCTTACATCAATTTGCCCTCAAAATCACCACAAGTGACTCCTCTTCCTCCTCCTCCTTCAGGATAGAATTGTCATTGGTCGTTCTTTCACTAATAATCACACCATTTTAGTTTGTGCGACCGCACAAGTGGTTAAACTAGCCACGTCGAAGGTTGGCCTTTTGATGCGATTTGGTCAGTTTTGCAGCTCAAATAATTTGGCTTATCTTACCAAGTTTGTTTGATGCATAAAAACCGATGAACCCGAATTGTGTGCATAGAAGGGTATGCGCGAGAAATCAAACCCATTTTGATGCCAATAACAAATGCAAAATGCAAAGAAACAAACTCAATTATGTTTTTTTTTTTTTGGGGGGGGGGGGGGGGGTGGGGGGGGGGGGGGGTTCACACATTCAATTGTGTTGAATGAATTGAGAGGGAAACAAAAAAGGGAACAAAATCTCCTAAGAAACCGTGAGAAGAAGAACAATCAAATCGGGAAAAGAAGAACAGAGCCAAACCCATTGAGACTATTGAAGTGCCTCAGCTCCAGCAACAATCTCCAATATCTCGCCAGTGATCTTTGCCTGCCGTTCCCTGTTGTAAGCCATGGAAAGGGTCTTCTTCAACTCCACTGCATTGTCTGTTGCACTGCTCATCGCGCCCATCCTCGCCGCGAGCTCACTGGCCAGTGACTCCTGCAATGCCCTCAGGATCTGACTATTCAAATAAAGAGGCATCACCGCATCAAGAATCTGAACTGGGTCTTGTTCAAACTGCATATTAGGAGAAAATTTCTCTCTCTTATTATTAGTACTCCTCGGGGTATCCCTCTCCACACTCAATTTCCCTCCCTTCGTCGTCAACCTAAAGAACTCATCTTCCCTTGCATCAAGACAGTTCCCATTCACATCACAAACCTCTCCCTTGGCTGACAATGGAAGCAGCGTTTGAATTACTGGATTAGACTGCACCAACGACACGAATTTCGTGTACAGAAGCTCAACTTTATCGACCTCTTCGCTCACAAAAAGCGAAAAGACATCATCAGCGATCGTCTGAGCTTCTTTGGCTGTCGGAAAACCCTCTCCTTCAATGAACCTATCTACCGGAATATTAGGCCGTCGTCGGAAATAAGAATTACCCTTTTTTCCAACGCTAATCACAACGTAATCTAACCCAATGCCTTTCAATTCGGCGATCCGGGACTCGGCTTTTTTTAGAATTGCTGTGTTGAATCCGCCGCAGAGACCTCGATCGCCGGCGATGACGACGAGGGCGACTTTCTTAACGGGTCTAACACTTGTTAAGGGAACATCTACGTCTTCTAATTGAACCTGTTCGTTGATGTTGTACAAGAATTCAACTAGGGTTTCAGCGAAAGGTCGGCCATTAATGACGGCTTCTTGAGCTCGCCGGACTTTCGCAGCCGAGACGAGCTTCATTGCTTCGGTGATTTTCTGGGTGTTTTTGACGGTATTGATACGCTGTCGCAGTTCACGGAGACCGCATTGAATCAAAGGGCAAGATTGAGATCGAGAGAGATTATCTTCGTATGATACATAACGAAACGGTTGAAATGAGTTGGGATGAGATTGAAAAGAGAGAAAAGACAGATTCTGAGCCGAAGAAGAATTTGAGGACACCCATATTGACATGGTAGAGCAAGACATGGTTTGATTTTGCGGAAATCAACCTGCGGAAAGAGTGATGGAGATTAGAGATCGAACATCGCGAGATTTTAATGGCGCTTTGGTTCGAGAGGCGTTTTTTATTTGTCTTTGAAAGGAAATAGTGTAGACTGGCTGAGAAGGGAAGTGACCGGTCGTCTACAGTTTCCGGCGATGGTTTCGGAGTGCCGATCTCATTATTGGTACAGTTGTGTTGTCTGTCCGCTGAGAAAAGGCGAGAATAAAAATGGAGTATACTAAATTTTAGGGTAAATTCAGCTGCACTCTATTGAGGTTTTTGATAAAAGTAAAAACATTTCATTTATTTTTTAAAAATTATATTGACATTTTTTATTTTATCTGATAATATATATATATATATATATACTTTTTTTGTTTTCTTTTTATTAAAACACCGTTATTAATAAAATAATATTAATATTAAAATTTTATAAAATAACAAATTTGTCCTTTTTTCCTTCTTAAAAAAAATGACAAAAAAACCACCTGTGCCAAAAACTTTGAAAGAACTCAATTGAATCAGGTGAAAAAAAAAAAACCATTATCATCGTCAAATCAAACCCTAAAAATCAAACCCAACTCCTAATTAAAAAAATAAAAATAAAATAAAATAAAAATACACAAAGAGAAACCCCAACCCATGACTAGATCAAATATATAAAAAAAAATTAAATACACTTATTTTTTCTGAAGTTTAAACTTATTACAGAAGCTTTTCTTGTTATTTTTAAAATTACACTACCCTCCCCTATCAGGTTTATTGAGCTTTTAGGGGTAAAATAATAAAAAAATTATTTTCTGTTAACGGCGTTTGTTCAATAACTTCTGTTTGTTAAAAAAAAAACTTATGTTAATCTTTCGCCGGTGTCCCTCTCGTTCTCTCTCTCTCTCTCATACCTCTCAGTTCTCTCTCTCGCTCTCTTCTCTTCACCGCCAACTACCAACCAACATTCACTACCACACCAACATCAACCACCACCCCACCCCTAATCACCACATAAACCACCTCTAAACCCGAAGAAAGAATACCCAAAAAGAAATTGAAAGGAAATCGAGATAATTAAAGAGAAAAAACGAAGAAAGAATGAAAAATCAAATAGGGCAAGATAAGTCCCCTCACAAATGGGGTAAAGAAAATGAAAGAAAATCAAGAAAACCCAGATGAGAAAAATCAAACAAAACAAAATTAAAAAGAGAGAGATTGAGATTTACATAGACATGAGGGAGAGAGAGAGAGAAAGAGAGAGAGACGGCAGAGACGGATGTGGCGTGCGGTGGCGTGCGGCGTGGGGTAGGCGGTGGCATGTAGCGTCCACTCTCTCCCTCTCCATCTGCTCTCTGCTCTCTGCTCTCTGCTCTTTGTAATATATATATATATATATATATATATATATAAACCAGAATGTTTTTTTCTTTTTTTTTTTTACTTTTGTTTAGAAATCAAATAACTTACCTTTGAAATTGATTAAAATAAAAAAAATAGGTTGATCTAATCAGCGAGGGGTACACACTCAACTGATCGGATCATGTTTTTGACAAGTTAAAAATAAGTTAGAAAAATAGTTTTTAATAAAATTTATTAAACGATAATTCTTTGATTTAGTTTTGCCGAAGCAGTGTACCAACGATCGGAGCCTTTCATTAGCAGCGTTAGGGTGTCAAAATGGTAGTAAACACTGGAGGCAGTAAATTGTAGTGGTATTGCCATGTGATTTTGAGATGGATATATATATATATATATATGTATGTATGTATGTATGTATGTATATCAATATTTATAAAAAGGAAGAGAGATTAGAGAGACGGAGGAGAGAGAGAAACGGAGAGTAGAGACTGGCGGTCTCGACGATAGCCGGTGGTGGTGGGTGGGTGGCGGTGGGTTTGCTTGTGTGTGTGTGTGTGTGTGTGGCGGTCACCGTGGTTGGCGGTGGGTTTGCTGTGTGTTTGTGTGTGTGTTGAGAGAGAGAGAGAGAGAGAGAGAGAGAGAGAGAGAGCTGGTAAGGGTAAAATAGGAAGAAAAAAAATTTAACGGTAAAATTAATTTTCGTTCAGTCAACTAACAGAAATGTTAAAGTAAAATGTAAAAGTAAAGCAGAAGGGAGGACAGTGTAATTTTAGAAACCACAAGAGTGATTCTTGTAATAAGTTTAAACCTCAAGGGAGGTAAGTGTAATTATCTCAAAATAATTAAAAGCCAAATCATGGCTTAAAATTAAATTTATCGGGAGAAAAGCACGAACCAAGGCACAACCAAAACAAATTTGCGAAATTGTATTTAGGAAAAACACAAGATTTAAAATTATTTTTGAAAAGCCCCCCAAAACACACAAAATTATTATTATTATTATTATTATTATTTGAAACTTATTTTTCCGAATAGAATATTTTTAAAAACCCACACAGAAAAGAAAATAATCCCTAAAATAAACACACCAACAAAATAAAACATGCAAAAATAAACAAAACACATTAAAAATCCCAAACAGACCCTTTAAAACCCCAAAACCCATGACATGATCGTTTGACAGGTGGCGGTCGCCTAGCCGTTTCTCCTCTGACATGGCGGTCGCCAGCTTCAAACCCTTACAACATGGCGGTCACCATATGTCCCTTGGAAAACATGGTGGTCGCTACAATGGAAGATGGCAACTGCCACTTTCATGCGC
Organism: Heliamphora pulchella; assembly: GCA_032270985.1. Classification (NCBI taxonomy): domain Eukaryota; kingdom Viridiplantae; phylum Streptophyta; class Magnoliopsida; order Ericales; family Sarraceniaceae; genus Heliamphora; species Heliamphora pulchella. Next base: position 11,407 of record JAULJZ010187237.1, on the reverse strand, counting down.
GTATATGGTCTTTAGAGGCGCACGGGTGGGGTTCATTCTTCACACCCCTACTCTCTCTCTAGCCTTTTACTCTCTCTCAGCCCCCATCTTACTTCCTCTTACCTTTTATCTTTCACGCCTTTCTCTTTTGCTTTTGTTGACATGGCGGGCCACGAAAACCTCGAGAACATCGCGGGAGCCATCCGAGGCTCATCCGCGAGTGAGAGCTCCCTCATGGGGACTCTCGGGGGCACGACTTCTAACCTTCCTGTCAGTGGGGTCACCACCATGTAGCCCTTTGCTGCGATGGATGTCCTTGTGCTTGAGGCGGAGCGTGCCTCCCGTCTTATCGCTGAGAAGGAGGCACGAGTAGTTGCCAAGGCACAGGCAGCTGCAGATGCCACTGTTGAGGCCGAGATGGCTGATTTCCTCGATCCCGATACTGGGGAGGGCCACCCAATGCCCTTCGATCCACACACATATGCTCCAGCACCCCACCACTTGGTTTCGGGTGGGATGAGGCGATATGAGCCACCCACGGACTCCATTGCTGCTGATGTTCTTATTCGGGAGCCCAACCAGCACATCTCTCGCCAGCGCCCATCGGTAAGTTTTCTATCCTTACTCGTTCAATATCAAAACATATTTTTATGATATATCAAACGTAGATGCATGCCTAGAATCTCCCATGATGATGTGATAATGATTTGATAATGATGATGGTGATGTTGATTGCTGTGCACTGAAAATCTTAGCTTAGATACCTGTGCAAATAAGATTAAAACAATAGGCACATTAGAGTTAGGGTTTTAGATGAAAACAATAAAATGGCAATTTATTTGAGCAAAAATTGCAAAAAATAAAGGCTTTGAATTTTTTTTAAGGAAAAATATAAAAAGAACTAAGGGATTGGTTTTTCATTTTTATTTTTGGAGCTAAACATAAAAAATTTAAAGGAAAAATTTTTTATTTTTGTTTTTAGGATATGAAAATTAGGGCAAATTTTCAAATATCACAAACCTTAGAAAATTAAGGAAAAAATTTTCAAAAATCTTAGAGAATTAGAAAAAATTTTCAGAAAATTCTAGAAAATTAGAAAAAGTCTTAGAAAGTCAAGAAATTTTTTTCAAAAATCCTAGAAAATTAGAAAAAATCTTAGAAAATCAAGAAATTTTTTTCAAAAATTTTAGAAAATTAAAGAAAACTTTTCAAAAATCCTAGAAAAGTTAGGAAAAAATCGGGGTAAATTTTTAAAAATCCTAAAAAATTAAGAATTTTTTTTCAAAAATCCTAGAAAAGTTAGGAAAGATTTTTAGAAAATCGGGAAAAATTTTCAAAATTCCTAGAAAATTAAGAAAAACTTTTCAAAAATCCTAGAAAAGTTAGAGAAGATTTTTAAAAAATCGGTACAAATTTTCAAAAATTTCTAGAAAATTAAGAAAAACTTTTCAAAATTCCTAGAAAAGTTAGAGAAGATTTTTAAAAAATTGGGACTAATTTTAAAAAATTCTTAGAAAATTAAGGAAAAATTTTAAAAAATCTTAGAAAAGTTAGGGAAGATTTTTAAAAAATCGGGGCAAGTTTTCAAAAATTTCTAGAAAATTAAGAAAAACTTTTCAAAAATCCTAGAAAAATCAAAGAAAATCCTAGAAAAATGTTGCAAAAATCTTAGAAAATTGAGAAATTTTTTTAAAAAATCTTAAACAATTATGGTAAAATTTTCAAAATTTTAGAAAATTTGGGTAAAATTTTACAAATTCTAAAAAATTAAAAAAAATCTTAAAAAATAAAGGAAAATTAGGGTAAAATTTTCAAAAATCTTAGAAAATTAAGGCAAATTTTTAAAAAATCGGGAATATTTTTTCAAAATTTTTTAAAAATCTTAGAAAATTTGAGAAAATTTTTCAAAATTCTTGAAAATTAGGACAAAAGGTGTAAAACACAAAGATTTTTTATTTTTAATTTTTGAGAAAATGATTAACACAAAATGATAGAGGTTTGTCTAGCGCACTAGGACTTCGGGTTCCTAGTCTTCTACTAGAACGTGCAAAAATCAAAGGATCGTCACTCATATATGAACTTAGGGTTAAGGAGATTTTCCTAGCGCACCAGGACTTACGGTTCCTAATCTTTTATCAGGATGTGCAAAAATTAAAGGATCGTCACTCATACACGAACCTAGGGTTAGGGAGATTTGCCTAGCGCACCAAGGCTTAGGGTTCCTAGTTTTCTACTACGACGTGCTGGGTTTGCCTGGCAAACTAGGGCTTAAGGCTCCTAATATTCTACTAGGACGTGCTGGGTTTGCCTAGCGGACCAGAGCTTAGAGTGCATAGTCTTTTAGGACTTAAAAAATTTGCTTGGCTCACCAAGGCTTAGGGTGCCTAATCTTTAGGGCTTGAGAAATTTGCCTGACGCACCTGGGCTTGGGTGCTTAATCTTTAGGGCTTGAGAGATTTGCCTTGTGCACCAGGGTTTAGGGTGCCTAATCTTTAGGGCTTGAAGGAACCGAAGGGTCATCACACACACATGAACCTAGGATTTTTATTGCTTTCAGCATAGCTTTGCACATCACTTGCTTGGTCTACTCTTATATATATTTTTTGCTTATCTTCTTCTTTTCAGGCTGGCCATTACATCAAAGGCTTCAGAGGTTCTGCCTCCGGAGAGGTGTTGGAGTGGTATGATGCCCTCTCTGCTTCTAGCCGGGCTATCAGCGATGCCTTTGGCTTTTACTCGATTCATACCTCTGTTGGGTAGAACGAGCAACGACCGGGTTTGGCTGATAGCTCTAGCTGAGCGGTGGTGGGATACCACTAACACCTTTCATTTCACCACCTTCGAGGCTACTCTGACGCCTCTTGATTTCTCCATGATCACCGGCATCCGGGTTGGAGGTGCCCCCATTTCGTTTGATCCATCCATCGCTCGGTCTGTCGATGCGCTACTGTACCTGCTTGGGGCTATTCTAGTGCAGATAGACAGAGACTGGGCTCGATACACCTGGTTCTTTGAGCACTTCAGACACTTCCATTACTTCGAGCCCCGCCACTTCGAGTGGGTTGCCCAGGGCTTTCTAATGTATATGTTCGGTAACTCCTTGTTCTCGAACAAAGAGAACACCGTTCATTTGCATTACTTAGACACCCTAGCTCGTCTTGACCGGGTTGCTTCATATGACTGGGGAGGAGCTGCTCTCGCCACTCTTTATGGCTTCATGCAAATTCTGACCCGGTTCTCCTAGGAGCTCAGCATAGGGGGATACTAGAGGGTCCGGAAGGTTAGTTTCTGCGAATTTCCATTCATTTCTTTTATCCATTATCCATTATCTGCTTGCTGACATCTTCTCTTTTTTATCTTTGGACTTATGAGTTCCTTGGACTTCATATCTCGGCGAACTCCTTAGCAGACCCTTCAATCATTTCCCGTGCATCCCGGTGGTCCTGAGGGCTGAAAGGGAAGAAGGCTAGGGGAAGGACATTGACCGCTTCCAAGTATCATTGGACCGGCTGACCCCTGATCAGGTATCATTTTACTGTTTATTGTACTGCATCATGTTCACTGCACTATACTGTTCTTTGTTCTGCACGGATCACTGCACACTAATTATCATACTGTACTGCATTCACTACTCACTGTTCATTGCATTGCACTGTACTTTGAACTGCTGTAGGTTCACTGGGATGTCTTGAGAGGGGTAGAGGATCGGATTGGCGCAGATCTAATGCGCAGCCGAGACCTCACCTCAAGGATGATCCTACTAGAGGGTCCATTTGGTAGGGAGTACTATCTTGGGGAGCGAGTGGTCCATCAGTCACTCGGCCTTGATCACTTTCGGATACTGGTGGTCGCTCTAGTTCGCATGCGCTGGACCAATCTCCTAGGCCGCGTTGACCTTCTCCTAAAGATGGTGGGGACTCACGCCTTCGAGCTGCTGGTGCCAAAGGGTGACTACACAGCCTGGGCCTGGGCACACTTATTGGGACCACTAGAATCCGGCCCGACTGCCCCTGGTGGCAGGAGGAGAGAACGGACACCGAAGGCTGCTGATGCCGGTGCTGCTGGAGCTGCTGCTACTACTACTGGTGGTGATGCTGCTGGAGGGATGATGGGCCTAGAGATTCCATGGAATGTCCAGATCGTAGCATATGGCTCCCCTTTTTCTCTGTCGATTCCTGTTCCGCCAGCACTAGAGTTCAGGGCTGACTTTAGCCAAGTTTATCTTTGACCTTTCCTTTGGTTACTTACCCTTTACTTATCTGGTTTTCTTGAAATGTTCTCTTTTATTCTTTGCAGATTAACCAAGCTTGGCTAGACCGTACGATGCTGATAGTCACCGGCCTGAGGGCACTAGTTCGACAGATGGATGGCACTATGCGAGCAGCCGGCATCACTTTCACACCAGTGTCCATAGTGAGTATCTTGCATGTTCTTTCAGCTTTTTTGCACTTTCTTTCATTATTCTATTCCGAGTCTTATTTCTCTTTTGACAGCCTCCAGTACCGCTTGCTGTCATCATCCAGCCACAGGCTCCTGCTCCTTCTCCTGCTCCAGTCCTAATTCCCGCTCGAGGCTGAGGATCTCGCGCTAACTCCTTTAGAGCTCGCTCCAGAGGATCCATCTCTTCTACCAGGAGTCGCTCCAGATCCATATCCTTTTCCTCCGGCAGTGATGGTGATGATAGCGATGACGTTGAGAGGCTCTTCGAGGACGTCAATTCGAACGACGCCGATCCTTCCTCCTACCGGGTTTGCTCGAGGCTTTATTGAGAGAAAGAGAGAGAGCTTTCCCCCAGTTACATACACTTTTTTTATACATTTTGGTGCCCCAGCTTGATACATTTATGGGCTTACGAGCCCCTATTTTTTGGTTATTGGGTCTAGGTGCCCTAGTTTACACCATGCTACATTCTATCATTTTTTGATGTATTTTGGGCTTTCGTGCCATTTATTGCTTTATATTCATTTGTTGTATGATTCTCTTTTATTTACTGCTCAAACTGTCGTGAATGCATAATACAAATGTTAAAATTTACCCAAGCTACAAAAACTACAAACTGATACACACCGGACATGTTTGAATATGGCAGTCGCCACAATCCAACATGACAATCTCCACTTCCAACCTGGCGGTCGCCTGGTCAAAGGGATGATGTCATTGTACGGTTCTTTTCAAGTTGGCGGTCGCCCACTCCAAGGTGGCAGTCGCCACTTTGATTATACTTTTTGCTGCATCTTTAATCTTCAGCCTTTTCATTTTTTATAAATGCAACCATGGAGGCCCCATTTTTTGTTATTCTCACTCAGATGACTAGTCTCCTTTCTTCATGGATTGAGGCATTCTCCCATATCGAGCGTTTGAACCTTGTCCCTTTCGGTATCAACTCCGTATTTTTTCTCATGGACATAAAGATCGACAAACCTTTGTTGGAAGCTGCTGCTCGACTATGGGATCCGCAGTCATATGTCTTTCGATTTGGCCTCGAAGAGCTATGCCCCACTGTGGAGGAGCTTGCTGCTATTTTGAACCTGACTCTGCGAAATTTCGTTGTTATTCCGAATCTCTTCTTTTCGGCTCAGCAGCAAGTGATGTAACTCTGTAGTCTGTCTAGGATGAAAGCTTTTCTTCTGACATCGGGTGACTGTCTTGACATTTCATGGATCATTGAGAGGTTCCGTCTTACAGGTGACCTTAGCGACCTCGACTTTCAGCTGCAGCGTCGTTATGCCCTTTGCTTTTGTCTTTTTGTCCAGTATCTTCTCATCCCCTCTGACGGACGAGTTAGTTGTGCACTGGTTGACATGTAGGTCAGATGTGGATGGGGATGGACTTTGTACCACTTGTCTTAGCCGAGACACTGTTGGGCCTAGATACCGTTCATTGTGGCGAGACCACTACTTTTGCTGGCAGTCCCTTACTTCTTCAGGTAAGCTCAAACCTTTCTCTTCATTATACTTTTGTCACACTGCAAGGCTTTTCTCTTACTGTTCTAACTTTTATTGCAGATTTAGCTGATGGAAAAGGTGAATTTGTATAAAAACCACCTACTAATAGGCACAGCATTGCAACTTTCTTTTACCGCCCCTATTATCGAATATGTAGCACTAAAGCAGCTTGGTAACAGTATCTCTATTCCCTGATTGGTGCAGATATCACTTGGCAGTGCTCCTGGTGGCGGATCCCTGCCATGACTCTGACTGCTATGGATCACCCTGGTGTTTTGCTGATTGGTTTGTGTCAGACTACTTTCTATTATCCTCATCGGATCATGCGACAGTTCGGTCGTAGTCAGATCATCTTTGCTAGTATCTGAGGTCGTTTATTTTCATCTGCATCGCGGGCCTTATTTCTAGCATCATATCAAGATGCCTGGCTGTCTCGTTCACGGATGGAGGTGTAGGAGTTACAGTGTTCCGAGCTTTTCGCTGATTACAGGACATGGCAGATGCAGGATAGGGAGAAGAAAGACAAAGAAGAAAGGAAACATGTAGCAAAAAGGAGGAAGATTTGAGGCCTCCTGGCTGGTTTTAAAAATTTTATAGCTTTCCTCTTTATTTTGTTTGTAGAGTTTGGGATTTACGTACCCTCCTTTTTATTTTCAAAATTTTGTAACTCCAATTAAAGTAATAAAACTCCCGCTTTATGTTTAAGATGGTTCAAATTTATTTAAAATTTTTTGGTTCAATTAAATGATTTTATTATCAAAATTGAGAAATAAATTTGCATTGGTCTTATTCAGATTCAAAGATGGTTAAAAACAAAGAATGTGGCTGGACTTCATAAAAAAAGCTGCCTACGTATCCTAAAATGATGGAATCAGGCCATAACGTAGTTTGGGCTTGGTTTACACTCGGGTATTGACGTTCTTCTTTTGTGATACCCTAACTTTTGCCAAGGTCGTCATTTCGAATTTTTGGCCTTGCGGGCTACTCTAACTTTTACCCGACTTGTCTTTTCGATTTTCAACTCAGCGAGCTTATATTTTCTCTTTATTTTTACCTCAGGAATAATACTTTTTGAGCTGGTCGAGGTTTACTGGTGTGGAGAACACATTGCCGTCCAAATCCATAATGATAATTGCACCACCGGTCATGATGTTTTAATTAGAAACAGTTCGGACCAGTTCGGTTTGAACTTGCCTCTTGGGTTGAAGATAGGGGCCCTTATTTCTTTAAGAACCAAGTCCCCTTCTCTGAGATCCCGGGTCTTGATCTTCTTGGTGAATGCTCGAGCTACCCTCGTTTTGTATTCTTGAACATGAAACAGAGCCTGCAACCTTCTTTCATCAAACAAGAGCAACTCTTCCATATGGTTTCTCTGTCATTTTGCTTCTGAAATACTGGCCTCGGCCACTATTCTTAACGAAGAGATTTTCACCTCAATGGGGAGCACAGCTTCCATCCCGCACATTAAAGAGTATGGCGTAGCTTCTGTTGAAGTTCTAATCGACGTCCTGTATCCCCAAAGTACAAATGGTAGATGTTCTGGCTAATCCTTGTGTGAGTTCATCGTCTTTTGTAGAATTTTCTTGATATTTTTGTTTGCTGCCTCAACTGCTCCACTGGTCTGTGACCGATATGGTGAGGATTTTTGAAGCACTATTCGGTATTCCTCGAAAAGATCCAAGACCTCTCCTTGAAAATGTGAGCCATTATCCGAGATAACCTCATGGGGGATCTCGTATCGACAAATGATGTTTTGCTTGATAAACTTAGCAACATGAGAGGATTTCAATACTGAGTAGGAGGCTACTTCCACCCACTTGGTAAAGTAGTCAATGACCACTAAAATAAACTCATGCCCATTCGACGCCTTCGGTGTTACCCTGCCGATTACATGAATGCCCCATACTGAGAACGACAATGGTGACGTCATGTTATACAATTGAGATGGGAGAACGTGCATAAAGTTTGCGTGAATCTGACACTTATGACATCTTCGCACGAACTGTATGCAATCTGTCTCCATTGTCATCTAAAAGTATCCTTATCGTAAAATTTTCTTGGCTAACATGATTCCACTCATGTCTAGCCCATAGACTCATGCGTGAATCTCTTTCATCAACTCTTAGCCTTCTTCAGTGTTGACTTACAGTTTATTAATTCCAGAATGCTCTCGTTTGTATATTCTTTCCCTACAAATGATAAACTGTGCGGATAATCGTCGTATTGCCCTTTTGTCCTTTTTGCTGGCAAACTTGGAATATTCTTATTTCTCCATAAAGTTCTGAATGTTAAAATACCATGGAAGGTCCTTGATGCTATCCTCAATTGCGGCTGTCACCTCATATGCCGACTTTCTTTTCTATTCAATCATCAATGGCCTCATTTTAACCCCGACTGGGATGTCAATCATTGATGCTCGAGTGGCTAATGCATCGGCAAACTATTCTACAGTCTTAGCACGTGGGTGAAGATTACTGATTCAAAATATGGTATCAGCTTCTCTAGCTCTTGATGGTAGAGAATCAATGTCACATCCCTGACCTTCCATTTTTCTCTTACTTGTGAAACCACCAGTGCTGAGTTTCTGATGACTTCCAACTTTCTTGGCCCTAATTCTAAGGCTGCCTCCAATCTAGCTAAACATGCTTCATACTCAGCCTAATTGTTGGTAACTTCAAAATTGAGCTTCAAAGACAAAGGGACCTGTGATTCGTCAGGAGTGACAAGAAGGACTTTTATTCTATAACCATATTAATTGGATGCACCATTAAAATATAGAGTCCACTTGTCATCCCCGACTTTCATCAGCTGTTCGTCAGGAAACTAGAACTCTGTGTCCTCACCCCCTCAACTGGTTAGTCGGTCAGGAATTCTGCCACTGCTCTACCCTTGACTGACTTCTGGGTGATATATCTGAGGTTGAATTCTGATAACAACAGCAACCATCGAGCCAACCTTTCTGTCAATGCCGGCTTTTCAAATAAGTACTTCAGCAGGTCCATCCAAGAGATGATATTTATCGTGAAAGACAACATGTAATGCCTCAGTTTTCAGAAAGCCCAAACCAAAGCCCAGCATATCTTTTCTAGTGGCGTGTACCATATTTCTGGCCCTGTCATCTTTTTGCTCAAGTAGTAAACTGCTTTTTTGATTCCAGTTTCACCTCCTTGCACCATATGGCATTGGTATTTTAGGGGTTATTTTAAAAAAAAAATGTTCAAAAATAAAGAATTCAAAGAATGTTTAGAAAAATCTTTTAACACCTTGAAAACCAAATTAAATTTTTTTTTGTTGAAAATAGAGTCGCCATTTAGTTTTTTAGAAAAATTAAAAAAAACAAAATTGGTTACTGATTTTTAAAATGTTAACCAGAGAAAAAGGGTTCGGGGGCTAAGGTACGAATCGGGAAAGGTGTTAGGCACCCTGTTCGCCCAACCGTAAGGTTGGCCTTTACTAATTATCATTGGTTCTTTAATAGAATTTTTCAAATGCATACAAATAAAGAAAATGGAGCCAAGAGAGAATATCCAAAATTGAATATGAAAAATACATAGCATATGTACGTAGCACTCTGAATAAAGCAAATAAGAAAAGAAAATCCTAAGTCCTACGGCGTGCAATTTCTAACTAAAGTATTCATGAAGCACACCGGCATGCGATTTCATCAAAATAAGCTAAACTATCAAAATTTGAATAAAAGAGTAAAACATACTAAAAGTTGTTAAAATGACCTAAGTATGGATTTGCTATGAAAAAAAATTAAACTATTCTAAACATGTTTTCAAATAAAGAAACTAAAATTTGCATATCACAAAAATAAACAAGATTAGTATTAACATGATGAACAAAAGATGCGTAAAAGATCCTATGAAAAGAAAGTCACAAAAGAAGCTTCTACTAAAAATAAAAAAAAATTAGAAAATACTATCAATAAAAGAACAATCTAACTATTCACATTTTATATTTTGAGCAAAATAAAAAAAATAAATAAACAAACAAGTTTCAATTATTAAAAGACTTTTTGTGATTTTTTTGGTTTAATAACATGAAAGAAAAATAAGGGTTATGAAAAGAAAATAAAACTACAGAAAAAAGAAGAAGAAAATGGTATATTATACTAAATACTAACATTAAGAGAAAAAAAATACAAACCAAATTAATACTAAAAAATAGAATATTATAAAGAAATTTAAAACTAGTAATAAAAGAGAAGAAAAAAAAAGAAAATAAAATGTTAGCAAAATAAATTACAATAACATTAAAAGAAAAGAAGATATAAAATAAAACCTAGAAAAAGAACACTAAGCTAAAAGAAAATAAAATGGACCATTAGTATTAAAGAAAAGAAAAGGGAATGAAAGTAAATGCTAGTAAAAAAAATTAAACTAATACTTAAAAAAAAGGACATTAAATTAATATTACTAAAAAAGAAAATAAAATAAAAATAAATGCTAGTAAAAAAAATTAAACTAATACTAGAAAGATAAAAGAAATTAAAAATAACTATTTAACTTAAATGTGAAATGTAGTATTGATTACTACATTCACATAAATGTAAGTGCGCTATTATAACATTTAACAATATTATTAAGTTGTAATTACCAAAATATGTTAGCACTAATTGATGGATGAATTAAAGAAAAATAACGTGCTTAGAATGTGTAAACTAAGCAAGTAATTAAAGAGACTAAATTAAATGAAACAATTTAAATAATGGACAAGGTTAATTACGTAAACAAAAAAAATGCACAAATTGAAATTGAAAGTTAACCCGATCACTCCAAAAGAGAGAGAATGGAGTTAGAAAGACCGGGGATCCAAGCGAGGTACCTAAATTGTTTAAGAATCCTCAAATTGGGAGAATGTGCTTCGATGTGCCAATTCTCGAGTGGTGATCCAAGTAAGGCTCCAATGTAGGTGTCGTAGGTTTGGGACTCGATATCTCGGCAGGGTTCCGGCGTCAGGACTCGGAATTGCTTGATAACTCGGCAGAGCTTCACTCTCAAAACCTCACACTCATTTTCTGTCCTCGAAAACGTACTAGGGATACGGTATTTATAGAGTTTATCAGCCAGTGAGATACTGCCACGTTTTGGGAACACATCAGGCCATTTGAAGTTAGCGGTCGCCATGTTTTTGAAAGGTTCCACAAAGTTCTATGATGGTCGCCATAATACAAGTTGGCGGTCGCCATGATGAAAGGTGGTGGTCGCCACTCTTGGCTAGGGTTTTCACAAAATTCTATGGCGGTCGTCATAATAAGAGTTGGCGGTTGCCTTACTTAGGCAGCAAGTTTCGATGGTTCGATAAAATTTCATTAGTTTGAAGGTTTTGGGTTCAAATACCGAGCTTGGATCACCTCCCAAGGGTCAAACTGAAGCACTATTTCACATGTTCTCATCATCAAATTCGCCTAAGATTAGGCGGGGTCAAATTGGGGTGTCTACAGTTGCCCCTCTTTGATATAACTTGCATAGCAACGC
>JAULJZ010187226.1:0-21489 GCA_032270985.1 Heliamphora pulchella | reverse complement strand
AAAGGCCTCGTTTGGCAACCAACTTTAATCCAACTTTAAGTTGAGCTTTTTGTCTTTTTGCTTAAAACTCAAAAAATCAAAAAGTCTTATTTGGCAGCCTAAAGGCCAAGCCTTTTAATTTTTTGCCTTTTTACATAAATTTTTTTATATATATTTTAAAAATATCTTAATTTTTATTATACAAATTTATTTTTTTATAAAAGTTATATTTTTAAAATTTACTCGTCAAAATCTATTAAACAAAATCTATATTGAAAAAATAAATTATCTAAAATAAATTTTAAAAAATTATAACAATTTTAAGCTAAATTTTTTGCCTCTTTGTTTAAAACCATATTAAGCCAAACTTTTTGACACAGTGCCTTTTGGCTTAAAGTCATCCCAATAATTTACCAAATGAACTTTTTATTTATTTGACCTAAACTAAATTTAAGCAAAAAACTTGGCTTAAAGCCAAATTGCCAAACGAGGCCAAATAAGCCATTTAGGGTGTTTGGCTAAGCTATTGAGAATATTTTTTAATTTTTTACAACTAATTTTAGTAATAACTACAATCTTATTATTATAATTATTAATATTTGTTTTTCTTTAGTGTATATTCAGGGAAGCTTCATGATTAACCATCAAAACATTTTATAAGAAAGGATTGGCATGTAAGTCGGTAAATTAAATTATAATAAAGGTTGATTAGAGTAGAGTTTTGGTTGATTAAAATGATTATCTTGCATGTGACATCATTCCACTAGGGGTGGTGGTAAGTTAACCACTCATATTTGTTTTGCTTATAATTTTTTATCCAAATTGTATTATTTTTAATTAGAAAATACTAAGAGACTTAAATATATTTTAAATTCAACAAAAAGTCAATTAAGACACATACAACTTCACAGAGAGAGAAGCATTTACGCAGGAAGAAAAAAACCTCATACATGACAAAATTAAACCTCTATGCAAAAAAAAATGAAAATTTTAAATAAAAATTCTATTATCAGCTGATAACAAAATTTTAATCATATGAATTTTTTTTCACAGATTTAATTCCAAATAATAACTAACTGACGAAAATACTCTCAATATTCTATTTTTGTACATTTCTTAAATTAAGTAACGTATATATATCTCTCTCTCTCTCTCTCTCTCTCTCTATATATATATATATATATATATTCTAATTTAAAAATTTTTTAAATTTTTTTTAAAATGAGCGTATTCCTAAAATCAAGCAGCCTCTCTCTCTACTGGGCGAAATTACTCGCTGCCATAACATATACAAGCGATACACAGTTACATACAAACGATACATTTTCAAAACTATTTCACTATACACATAAATCTTATACATTTTTAAATTCATAAAATTATTAATTTTGATATATGTTTCAACTAATCGCAACCAAATGTGACCACTGATACATTTATTAGTATATGTCACTGATACATTTATCAGTATTAAATATAATGTAAATATATTCCAATTCACTACGCATATGCAACTGATACATTTATCAGTATTAAGTATCTGTTGCAATATTTTCTTATAATATAGTTTTAAATTGATAAAATATATCAATGGTTTAGGTGAGTTGTGTGCATTTAGTAATAATATGCAACTGATAATTGTATTAATGTTTAACAGATAAGTGCTTTCAAAATTGTTCAACACAGAATTTGTTATTAATAATTGTATCAGTTACACACTGATCATATAGAGAATATGTATCAAAAAAATCACTGAATTTTACCAGAATCCTTACGAGGCTGTCCGACACAAAAAATGTGTCGTCGTCCCCCATCACGAACCACCTCACCTCCTTCATCTCCACCCGAAACGTTTCCCAAACGATTCGCGAGATTCAAATCACCGACCGATGCCCCTGCGGGTTCAAGTAAGAGAACCGACTCATGTCATCGGAGATTCTCACTTCTAGGAGGCCCTCGCCGAATATTTCCACATTAAAAAATTTGTTCAAGACTGAAACTTTCCTTTGTTTTAGGGGGAAAAAGATATATATATATATATATAGAGAGAGAGAGAGAGAGAGAGAGAGAGAGAGAGAGTGAGTGCAGTGGAAATTGAAAATTGTAAAATTTAAAACTCCTAAAATTTAGGAAATAAAATAAATTCTTGACTTTGATATTGCTTTTATGAATTTGAAACTCCTAAAATTTCAGTTGTTAACTCACACAATCAATTGCTTGTATTTTGAAAATGGAAATAATCATGTTTTAAATGAGGATATATTAGATATAAAAAAAATATTTTAAATCAGAAAGAACTGAATCTCTTTAAAAAAAAACTTAAGGGATTAAATCTCTTATGATACCATAAAAAAGGACTAATCTTTAAATTTCTCAAAAAAGAAAAAAAAATTTGGTAGTGGTGTTTGAATTTATTCTGATGCCCTTGGTATTTTAATTTGTTATTTTGCTTAGTAATGTTTTTTTCTTTTTATTGATTTTGAAATTGATTGAGGTTGAGATTTTTTTAATTATTTTTTTATATGAATTATTTTTTGAAAAATAAAGTTTAAAATTAAGTGTTAAAATACATGAGCGATCTTAAAAAAAATGATAGGAATATATATTTAGGCACGGGTTATTTAGGCACGGGTTTTAAACTAGTTCTTTTTTAGTTGATTGATGGAATAAAAAATTAGTTTTTTTATTTACTTTTTGTTTAAATTGAATATTCTTGTTTTCTTATACAATTGACAATAGCAATTATATATAATTGACAATGGTAATAAATAATTTATCAAATATGTATATTATTATCTTTTAAAATGAATAAAAATTTAAATAGAGTATTCTAAAATTTTAAATAGAGTATTATATACAATTATAGCAAAAAAAAAGTTTAGTGTCCATTTAGGATAGCTTTTAAATTTGGCTTTTAAGATATTTAATTTTTTTAAAAAAAAATAGAAATAAAAAAAGGTGAGAGTTTTTGGAATAATTTGAAAAAATAGATGTTAGAAGAAAAAAAAATTTTAACTTTTTTTTAGTTACCTTAAAAGAATTGCAAGAATATTAACCCAAACAAATCAATTTAAAAGCTGAGCTTTTAAAAAAAATTAATTTTTTTCTTAATCCCAAACAGGACCTTAATTTAATTGCCAGTGATGCCCATGGAATTGCTTTTGCCTCTCTGTAGTCCATACCTATCTCTAGATTCTTGTATGGTTCACTTTTTCTCACTCTACAGCTAGCAGTTTTGAACCTTTTGGGGTGTACTAGTTTGGAAGGATGGAAAACAGTACTGCAAAATATAAAAGATATTTACAAATTTATTTATAATTTAAAATAAATAATTTAAAATTATATAGTAGTATTTACACTATAAGTATTATTTGTTTTAAATTATAAATAATTTTATAAAAAAAGCCCGTCGTTGGGATCACTAAAAAGTTAATTTTTTTGCAAAAATTTTTAATTAATACTGTTTGTTATTTTTAGGAAGTTCACTAATTTTTTTTATTTTTTTTAAAAAAAATACTTATACACATCTTAAATATATTATTTTTTGAATAAAATATCTATAATACGCTGAGATAAAAAGTTAACTCTATTTTTAACAATATAAAAGTTGTGCTAATATCACAAATACTATAACTTAAAAATAAAAAAATAGAAAAATAAAATATTTTAACAAAAGACAAAAACAATGCAACTCTAAACAAATTGTTCCAAATATTCTAGCCTTTTTTCTTTTTTTTTTTAAATAAAACTTCTTAAGCCCATGTTTGGCACCTTTAAAAAGCTAGTTATTTGCACACAAAAACCAGCTTATATGCTATAGTGTTTGCATTTTTAAAAAGCTCACTAATTTTTATACTCACTTTTTCAACCAAATATATATATATATATATATATATATATATATCACTCTAACTTCTTTTTGAAAGAAATAAATAGGATGGGCTATCTATAAAGCCAACTAAGTGTTCGCTTAAGGCTTTCGAATTTAATGAGGCCTCAAATTTATAAGATGATCTATGATAGATATAATTATAGATTATTTTTATTATTTTTACAAATAATTCATATTGATAAAGTTTTGAGAAGTATTATTTATTACGTCCAATAATTTTTTAATAATATAAACGATTATATAAATTTTAAAAAAAATTATTGACAAAGTTTGAAAAATATATTATTTTTTGAGTCCACAAATAAAATAATTTAAACCAAATTAAGATTATTAAATCTTACATTAAATCAAATATATCACATGAAAAATTAAATGAATTAGCATTGACGTCAATTAAAAAAAGTATAATAAAAAACATGATCATTAAAATTTAATTAATGATTTTGTATGTCATAAATTGGAAAAAAAAAATTTAATACTAAAAAAATTTTATTTTAAATTTGGTCTAAACCCCTAAAATGAGCGGATCACCCTGTAAATGATTATAACATTTTTAATTAAATTTTACTATTTAAAAATTATGCCGCTATTACTAATACTATAATTTAAAATTAAAAAATAAGAATATGTTAAATATTTTAATAAAAAAATTTATTTTAAATAATTTTTTATTTTTTATTTTTTTTTTTAAAGAAGCTAAACTTGTGAAAAGTTAAATTTCATATATATTTTAAAAAGGGACTAAAAATTAAAATTTTTAAATATTTTAAATAAAAGCTATGAATAATTAACATTTTTAATAGAAAAATAGAGGGAAAAGTGACAAGACACGATCTACGATTCTACGAGTAGGACAGAGAAGAGTACAAGGAAAATGATGGGTCTCCGCGTGGCAAATTATTAGGTGCTTTGGGAGCACAATATAAGCAATGATTGTAATTTATATAACGTGAATAACTATTTATTTTCAAATTCTTCAATAAATATAAATTATTATATTTTTATCGTAAAATTTATTACTATTATATTAAGTAAAAGTATTACATGAACTTGACATATAGTACTCTAAGAGCACAAAATAATTACTCCTTTGCGTGAGCAAATCTTGCTCTTCCAAAACGATGTTTGGTAAAGCTACTTATAATAGTTTTTAGTTTTCTATTACTTATTTTAGTTATAAATTATAATTTTTTCTAAATATTTAAATTTTTGCTACAAATTATATTTAATTTATGTTCTATTTCAGTTACAAGTTACAATATTTACTAAATACTTATAAATTCTACTACAAGTTACAATGAGGGTGTTTGTGAATGCTACTCTTAGTAGTTTATACATTGTAACTTGTAATAGAAGTTGTGAGTGTTTGATAAAAATTATAATTTGTAACTAAAATAGAAGAAAAAGTAGTTAAAAATTTTAGCAAAAATTGTGGGTATTTAAAAAAAATTATAACTTATAACTAAAATCGATAGTAAGAAGCTAAAAGCTAATAGCAAAAACTTGGCTGAATACCCCTAATCTATAATTTACTAGTTTCAGTAACACCAAACACTACCTCTACGCGATTTCTCACGATATATTTACACAAAAAGAGGGTGTTTGGCAAATCTTTTTTTATTAATTTTAGCAATAAGTTTATATTTGGAATATTTAAAAAATTTAACTATGAAGAAATTTAGTTTTTTTAGAAAAAATATAAAAAAAAGTTAAAAGTGTTTGAAAAAAAATTTTATAGTAGCTTTTTTGGCTTTTTATTAAAATGTCTAATATACTTTTACATTTTATTTTTAAGTTATAGTATTTGAGATATATATTGGTACAATTTTTTTATTTTTGTAAAGATAATTGACTTTTTTAATTGAGAATATTATAGTAATTTTAGTTCAAAGAAGTTAAAGTATTTAGAAAATTTATAGCCTTTTTTTCTTTAAAAAAAATTAATTGACTTTTTTGATAAATAAAACAGTGTGGCTTAAAAGTTAGCTTTTTGTTTTAAAAAATCAGCTTTTAAGTGACTTAAACAAAGCATAAGTTATAATTTTTTTCAAACACTCATAATTTCTTCTACAAGTTTATAATTTCTGCTACAAGTTATAATAATTATTTTTTTATTTCAGTTACAACCTAATATATTTATCAAACACTCACAATTTTTGTTACAAATTACAATATAAATTTGTAAGCTTATAGCAGAAATAGAAAAAAAATAGTGATAACTTATAACATAAGTTATGAGTATTTAAAAAATTATAATTTATTATTAAAATTAGTAACAAAAAATTAAAAATTAACCAAAAAAGTTTGGTCAAACATCCCACTATGCCACTGTTTGGTTTCCCAAAGAAGCTGACTATTTTGCAAAAAAAGTTAATTTTTAAGTCATACTGTTTGATTTTTTATAAAAAAAAAATAATTTTTTTATCTCTTAATTTAAGAAAAAAAATATATACACATCCCAAACACTTTAAATTTTTTTAAACTAAAATTAATATAATACATTCAATTTAAAAAGTCAACCCTACTCACAAAAAAAAATCGTGTCAATATTCCAAACATTATAATTTAAAAGCAAAAAATAAAGATATATTAGATATTATAATAAAAAATAATAAAATTAAAAAAACTACTATAAAAAATTATCTTAAACACTTTAACTTATTTTTTTATTTTTTTTATTTTTTTTACTCTAAAAAAAGTTAAATATCTTAAAAATTAAAATTTATAGACATCCAAACTGGTCCTATGTAATACGCGACCAGAAGTTTCAGAGCCCGGGACCGTTGTTAAACCCGACAAAATTTGTTCACGGGTTAAACTGCCCATTGTATTTGTAAGAGAGAGAAATGCCTATTTTTAATTGGTTTGTAATAGGTTAGAATAATACTTTACTTTTTCATATGGATACAACTAATCTTTCTTTTTATTTTTATTTTTAACATGAAATTATCAAAATGTACTCAAATTTTAAATTCTCACTTTCTTTCGTATCTCTTGCCACCATTATCCATAGCTGTTGGGATTTAAACATTAACTTTTGAACGCGAATGAAAGCATATTTATATACACACTAAAAAAATAATTACGTAAAAATTTGTGTGATTCAATACAACTTGTTTAATTTTACGAGTACCAGAAATAATCAATTATAACCATAAAGTATATAATTTTAAGATAAAAAATATTCCAGAACCCCATACCCACAATCTGAGACATAAAATAAATCTCATTTCCCCACTTAAGGTTTCCTCTTGTGCTCCGATATTTTTTCATCTCTTCTTATATCTCTATGCCTTATTTAATTCAACTTTTTACCAAATAATTATAATTATAATGTCATATTTATAGGAAACATTAAAAACTTAGTCTCATATGATTATAAAACACTACAAAAATTAAATTTCTTGTGCATTAATGACTCTAAATCAGTCCAGATATATATAAATAAAATACTAATTATATAATAATAGAAGATATATACATCCAATAATCTCCACATTGGTTTGAATTTTACAAACTACCTTGAAGATAATCAGTATCAATGTCGATTCTATCATCGCCGTTAATCCACCACATTCAAAACCAATATAGTCCTTACCTCTATACCAAGATGCCCGGCGCCTACTCATCGAGGTGTTCGCCATCACTCCGCCTATTCATCGTGATGTAATAGTTGCCAATCATCTATTGAATCAAGAAATCACTGTTTGACTTGATTCCACCCGCAACTAAAATCACAGCTGCATCCATTGATGATTGAGCCAAATTGCTTTTGATTACCTTTGATTACCCACAATCAATCCTGATTGCCCTTGATTAAACTCGATTTTCAGCCGATTCTGTCCAACCTCGTCAAATTATTTAAAATCTAAAAATTTCGATTGTACGAATGAATTCGCAGCGCTGAAAAAATCTCAAGAAACACTTCTCATTAAATTATTTTGCTATATATACGAATTGATATAATAAAAATAATTTAAACCGTCGAATTCTAGGTCTGTTATCAAATCACTAACGTGATTCTCAAAAGTTAGAACTGTGTAATCCCTCTGTGAAAATTAGATACCAATTAATCACCACCACCTAAAAATTCACGTGATTTAGGAAACCCAATCAAAATCTAATCAAAATATCTTTTAGTTTCATATCCTTCATTAGCACCACAATGACTAAGGATTTCCAAATTTGATGAACAATCTCTCTCATCCTCTCTTTTCCACCCTTTCTTGTTGCAAACCCTCCATCACTCTTCCCCGTCGCTTTCGACTATTCGCCCAAAACATCATCCCCTCCCCTTAGACCATCCCTCTTCTTCATCTTTTTATTGTTGCAAACCATCTCTCACTTCTCTTTGCCGCTTTTGACTGCGTGCAAAACATTGTCCCCACCTCCCCAGCTCATCTCCCTCTTTCCCACTCTCTCTATCTCCCTCTCCCTCTCCATTGTCGTGCGCCCTGACCTTTATCCTCACATCTTTCCTCTCTTTTTTCCCGTGAGCTATTTGGTTCCTTCTCTCTTCATTCTTTGCAAACCCCGCATAGAGAAGGGATAACGCCCTATTTTGGTTAAATTTTGACTTTTTACTATTTTTTATCCTTTTAATTTTTTAAAAATCTTTTGATTAATTTTTTTTAATTTCTTGAATTGTCGAAAAAATAAAAAATTTTAATCAAAAGATGAATAAGTTCACCAAAGACTTATTAACTTACTTTTTTTTCTTTTCTAAACTTATTTCATATTTTAGTTAAAGAAATTTATCGTGAGTCGATCGATTTGCATTTCTCTTAATGTGTAAAAGTACTAAAAAATAATTAATAAATACCTATGAATATTCAAAAGTACATTGAAATTTTCAATATTTTGTCATTTTTGACCTTAGAAATACTAAATGATCATAAAACTTACCGCAACACACAAAATTTGTGTCCTGCAATAAAAAACATGAAAAGAGGTGCACATTTCTTAATTTAAAACAAAATGGTGTAATCCTCCATAAATTAAATCGAATACAACAATGAGCTTCTAATTCGATCTTCAAAATAGTTGCAATTTGACGACTAAAATGGTTTGTAATATAATTGAACCGCTTGATTTCTCCAAATCTTAAATCTTGAAGATTATAGAAAATAGCTTAATCGATGGCCTAAAAATTTAATCTCAAGCAAGATAAACTAATGTGTTTAAAATATGAGACTAGAAGTGTAAACTATGCGAAATTAATTTGTAGGATGTACTTGAGGCAAAAACTCATTGATGAATTGACATGTTGAGGTGCTTGATTATCTTTTTCAAGTCTTGAAAGATGCTTTAGCATTCTTGCACTATGCTTGAGGGCTCTTATAGAGTATTTGCCAAAAAGTTCATTTTTCATGAGTAAGAGCATCTATTTATAGGCTCAAAAGAAATATGTCGAGTTGGAAAATCTCATAATTTAAATTATTATATGATTTAATTTCTTGAATAAGAGGAAATAATTATTCTATTTATGGAAACAAAATTATATTTTAATTCAGATTTTCTCTCTTATAATTTGAATTAATTTTGGTACGTGCCATTATGGGCCCATGTTATTAAGCTAAACCAATTGATCGACCCCACCATTTTTTGTGTGGTAATCCATATCTTGAAATAGGTTAAGTCCAGTAATTTAATGTAGACTCACTTTTTGATAAAACGATGATAGTAACTAATAACTAAATAAACCACAATAAAAGAGAAAAACAATCACACATAAGATTTATGTGAAAACCTTAGGAGAAAAAATTAACGGGATGAATCATAGACTGATCCACCAATAAAAACAAAAAGTTTTAAGACTTCAGACGCTTAAGAATTACAAACTCTTAATCGATACACCTAACTCTAAAAGTCTTCTGCAAACTTTCGCGAACTTACTATCCATCATAGGTGAATCTAATCCCGGTAGCTTTCTTGATTTAACATCAATTGCGAAGTTCTCGTTTGGATCTACGTATCCTATGGCTCCGTTTTCACAACCAATGATGATGGTGATTAAGACAATATGTGTAAAATGTGGGAATAAGAAACTAATCTTAATCATTTGTGCATTAATCTAGATTGGAATATGGGATTCAAGGGTCTTGCCCATTAGCCTCTCACACGCCTCTTTTTTAGTCACTCAAAATCGTAGGCAAAACATAATGATGCTAGGTTAGTTAACCTTAGAACTTTACACAACTAGCGGTGTCTAGTGATGTTCAGCATATATCATACATATATCCAGCATTTTATAGTGAACTACCAGGGATATCCACTTAATGTTATACATCCAACACCATCCATCTGAAGATAAGCATTGACTAGTGGACCTCAAATACAATATGAAAAATAATTTATTCAATAAAATCCTAGAGGTCTGTCATTATAAAAGGATACAATGTGATATGAAAGCGCATAACACAGTAATCATATACATGATGAAACTGAAGCGATGATATTATAAATTTCTTTGTCTGAAAATATTGTATCTTTGCAACCTCTAACACCACAATTACTGAATACTCTCCAAAACCCATTACAACGAACTTTGATAGTTTTGTCCTACGAAAATTGTAAAAAATTGTATCACTTTCTATGTGAATCCTAATCCCAATTAATCAAATGGTAATTAAATTATATGAAAATCTTGCCGTTTACACCTACCCATAAAATTATCAATAATTTAAAATTAATATTTCAGATAAAATAATTTGTGTTAGGGCCCTAGCCCCAATAAATTTGTATGAGTCATTTTGAATTCTAAGAAATTTTATGAGATTTTATGAGTAACTATTATACGTTCATAACATTGTTATTTTATAATTAGAGATTTCAACCAAAAGTTTAAAAAAATAAATTTCTACGCGCAAGGTTCATCAAAAAAAATTTAACGCGCAAAGTTCAATTGCGTAATTTTTTCTGAAAATACCCTGCAAACAGATAAATTTATTTGTCTGCTTATTTATGCCTAACAGATAAATTTATCTGTTTGCATATCAACACAGATAATACAAATAAATAAATTTATCTGTATTCTTTATACATATTTTAAAAAGGTACAGAAAAATTTATCTGTGTTCTTTACACGTGATTCAATAAAAGACAGATAAATTTATCCGTGTTATTTATACATGTTTTGAAAATGTACAGATAAATTTATTTGTTCTTAAGTATTTTTGCCCCAAAAAGATCTTGCACGTTAAAACTTTTATGAGAATGGATTTTATTCGTTAAAAAATCTTATATTGAATAAAAAATAGTAAATGACTTATAAATTAGACTGTTCACCAATTTTTCATTTCTAATTATTAACATCACTTTTAGGCTATCATTGGTAGTACCTTTAGGTTGCGTTTGGATTGAAAGACGAGGAAAAAATGATTGAATTTAAATACTTTTGGGTTCCATGTACCAAATTAGTTTTTGTTTTTTGAAACAAATTATTTCGCATTTGTGTTGTGATATTATAATAAATAGTCTGATAGAAAATTAAATTCAATGAACCAAACGTGAGATTGACGATCCGAATAGACAAATTATAAAAATGTGAGCCTCACATGCTTTTTAGTCTAATCCAAATCCATCAAAACAAACGTGACCTATTAGTACTAAGGTTCAAATTATTTTCCATTATCACTTAACTCTAAGAAATAACTCTACAACTCCTATTCATTCTTTATCCCACTAAGACAACACACGAACTATATTTTTCGATGTATACATAATTTTATCTATAATTCCATGATATTAAAAAATATATGAAGCTCACAGTATTACTTATTCTTGCTATCCTATTAAACTTCATCCAAAATAATATCCGAGTTGTACGATTCATAGTTATTAATATCATACTGTACCGGCCAATATAGGTCGATACATAATATTTTGAAGCAAAATCAATAGACTAATTACTTAATTTCGTACAGTTCAAATTATCAATTAACATCGTGCAAAACTGGCAAATACTGAGTTCGTACTGGTCCATAACTTCTTCTTTTTTTTAAAAATATTTTTTATTTTTTCTTTTATTTTTTATTTTATACTTTAATTTAAGTTTCAATCTAAGATAAAAGGGAGAGTCTTAAAACTCACTGATTTTAATTTATTATAAAAAAAATATTAATATCAAATTTATATCATTTTAAGTCAGATGATAAAACTAAAAGTTAATTTAGGCAAGGTAGTTAAAGTATTATGTCAAATAAGTGTTTATGCATGTTACACTAATTTATTTATTATTAAAAATATTTTTATAAAATATATGTAATATTTTATAGCGATAAATTCAAAATAGTATTTGATTTTTTATTTGTACAGGTGTGCGTATAATATCAATCAAAAAACAAAACCATGTCTGGTAAATGAATGTGTTCAAAAAACTGATAAAACCAATAAATCGATCAAAATCGATCAAATCTGTGTTGTTTGGTTTATTACTTTGTTGTCGTGTGGTTTTGATTTTAAATTATTAAGAAGTGTACATTATTATTCGGGACTCGAACTAAACTTATAAGAAATTGTATAAAACCAATAAGAAATTGTATAAAAGCAAATTGAACTGTTCTTCAATTTTATTATATTCAAAC
Source organism: Heliamphora pulchella (assembly GCA_032270985.1). Lineage (NCBI taxonomy): Eukaryota > Viridiplantae > Streptophyta > Magnoliopsida > Ericales > Sarraceniaceae > Heliamphora > Heliamphora pulchella. The sequence continues at coordinate 9,033 of JAULJZ010187226.1, read as the reverse complement.
TATGCTTATACAAAGAAAAAACTTAATATATTAAATATTATTTTTTGTACTTTCCCTTTTATTTGTTTCTTCCTTTTTTATAATTTAATTCTTACTTTTTTTATAACATTTTAATATTATATAATTTATATACTATTAATATTTGATAGAGAAAAAGAACTCAATTTCAAAAGGATAAAATATACTTCATAATTTATAGATATAGGGTGTTTGGCATTGCTGAAATAAATAACATTTAGATTGTACTTTGTAAGAAAAAATTATTAGTATTTAGTAAATATGTTAACTTGTAACTAAAATAAAAAAAATTTATCATAACCGATAGCATAAATTATAAGTTTTTTAAAAAAATATAATTTATTATTAAAATTAATAATAGAATACTAAAAACTTACTCGAAAAACTTAGTCAAACACCCCAATTTTACATTGGTTTAGTTGGGCTAATTTCTTATCAAAATAGACCCACTTTAATTTAATGATATGAAGTACTTAATTTTTATTTATATTATTTAAATTACTTATATGAAACTCAAGTTGATTAAATATCGTTAAATATTAAAATAATATTACAATTGTGTTAGAAAAATGGACGACGGAATCCAAAGATTGTTGATTAGTTTGAACAAAAAAAAGAGGCAAAAATAATTTTTTTTGCCTATAAATATAAAGTATCTACATGCCATTAGATATTAAAAAAATTATAATAATGTAAAGTTTAATGAATAAAACTGAAATGCATTCAGTTTTAAAAATATATAAACCCATCAAAACATCACAGTATAGTTAAACATATATATATTTAAAGCACGTTATCTATTAAAATAGAACTCGACAATCTTTCAAATATCTAAAGTCTTCTAAGATTGACTTATTACTAAAATTTTCAATAATTTCCCTTTCCATGTACAAAAGTGAAGAATATATAAGAAAATCATCTTCTATTTTGTTTCAAAGCTTTATTTTCATGATATTCTTTTAAAAAATTCGTCAATTGTAGATGATTTTTTCATATTAATTTACATGTAAAAAAAATATACAATTTAAACTTTAAGAGTATATTCAAGAATGAATAAATGATATATAACTAATAAAGACCAATAGATAATAGTAGTTAAACACAATTCTTAATTTCTATTTTCTTGTGAACATTCATTACGATCAATAGATCATATTCTATAGGTAGTGATAAATAATAATCAATAATCAAATATCTCCATTAATAATAAATATTAGAAATCCTAAAAATAAATATTAGAAACTTAAGAGTTTAGAAATCAACAAATTGAACAAATATTAGACATGCTTAATCAATAAAATCTATAAAAATTGAAAGAGAGAGTGAGAGACAAATAAAAGGCAAAAAGTAAAGCATAAAGAAGTGTTAAAAATAGGTCTATATAGAAATGGCCTAGTTTGTTTTACTTAATTTTTTTGAAAAGCAAAAATTATGTAGGAAAGCTGGGGTCTATGGCCCCTCACAGTCACTTCCGTGTTTGGCTTGTGATTTAAAATTACTTTTTAATTTTATTGATAAATATTTTTTAGAAATCAACCATTTGAATATATCAAATTACGTACTGACAAATTTAATTTACTTTGTATCTAAATAAATTTTATAATTATTTAATTTTGAAGATGGTTAAAACAAAAAATATAACTCAAGTACATGACTTGAATTAGTGACTCGAGTGAATGGCTCAAATAACTTATCTAAACCGGGTGATAACAGGGACACGTCGATTAAGTTTTGAAGAACTAATCATCGCATACGAGACACTCAAATGACCAATCAAGAACCAAGCAACTCAATGACTAAGCAACTCGAAAGCCGAGTAACTCGAGGGACGAGTAACTCAGTTAGCCGAGTGAATCAAAGGGGGAGTTGCTTGACCAGGTGACTTACATGGGCTAAAGATCGAAGGGCTTGGCAGATTCAAGCAGTTCAATAGGTAAGGAGTACCGTTATGGAAAAATATTTATAAACTCGAATTATATGAGAGAAAGGCCTCTCGAATTCATTTCGAGTACTACAAAGGATCTGATTACTTCACACGGGTTATGGGAAGCTGAGCCACTGAAGTACCAGTAGTTCAGGTGTTTGAGCAACTTGTAGAGAATGCATGATATCCCATAGCATAGATTATGAAGCATTGTACAAACTATGACAATATCCCTAACTACTTGGCTAAATTTTCATGGCACAAACTATGAATACAGCACTTACTGTATTATTGCCATGACATAGGTCGTGAAGACAGCACAGACTGTGTAGCTCTAACTACCTGATTTCAACGACATAGCACAGACTATGTGCCTCAGCACAGACTAAATAAAGGCTATCATATATAGCACAGACTATATCAATATAAATTCCTTAGAGAGTCAAAAGGTTATCTCAAAGATAATGGAGTTAATGGTAGTATAATACTGCACGGGATGTTGGGAGACATGTGGTTTGGTGGTTAAGGAAAGGACTTGTTGAACCACGAGGCCCTCCCATTCAAATCATTCAAAGTGACCTTCAAGTCACTCGACCCGAGTGAGTTGGGTACTTGACCCGATTGGGTCGGGTATCCATGGGACTCCTATTGACCGACCTAGTTGAGTTGGAGTAGAACATTACCTAGTTGATTTTCAGGATAGAATCATTTAATTCTCCTAAATCACCTTTTCATGATCTAATTATATCTCCAAGAGAGTCCTATCCTAACCCTAATATAACTCCTCTGAGTGTTATAAATAGTAGGGATAGTCGTGCTTTCAGGGGACATCAGATTAGATAGTTGGATGCATTGTTCATACTGCCAATATTCCATACTTAATTAGCCTTCTCCTTTACCCAATTTTATCTCCCTCCGTTCTGTGTTTTCTGATTACTTTGCATATTTCACCTCTCCACAATTATTCTTTATTGGTTTATTCTAAAGAACCCTACATTCTTTGGCGATTCCACTAGGGAGGTGAATTTGTGAATGGTCAGCACTCGGAGTGGATTCAACACAACCCTTAAACCAGTCATGTCAGAAGGTTATTCCAACAGCAACGACCGCAATGTAGAGCCTGGCATGGAACAACAGGCGAATCCCTATAACAATCGCAATGACCTATTTTTAGATGCGTTACAGGCTATTCAAGATGGCCAAACTAGCATCCTGAGCGCTATCGCGGGACTAACAAATTCGATCTTAGTGGTAGTAATAAATGCCAACCGAGCAGAGGCTCCAGGCGAGAGGCTACCAATGGAAAAGGCACCTGTAGATCCACAAATAACCCCGACAAGTCGACAGCAACCCACAAAACAAATTAGAGCCCAAGCCTAAGTAACCCTGATAACAATACAAGGTTCTGCTAACCCAGATCCTTTCTTGCTAGGAACCCTGGCCCAGTTTGCTACAATCGCAGACATTCAAGCGATGTTTCAGCAAGAGAGAACGAAAAGACAGCTGCCATCCTTGCCGAATCTGGATATTCAGTTGCTTTATCCACTGTATCTGTTACGGGTGCCCTACCCCGAAGTGTATATCGCCCCAAAGTTCATGAAATTCAATGGAAGGAAAGAAAAGGCTAGGGAAGTATTTCTAACCCCCAAAGTTCATGAAATTTAACCCTCATCCTCACATATACACAACATCCTCATGCTTAACATGCTAACACGTACATGTTATCAAAGCATCTAAACACATGCAGTCAAGCACACGCAATCAACCTCACACGGTGATGCAACCTCTTCCCACGGCCCTTAGGTATTCGAACCCAGAGCTTTGATACCAAGTTGTCACGCCCAAAACTCCGGGCCACGTGAAACACCCATAAAAATCAACCACAACAACCAGCCCGAGAATACACTCTCAAAATAAACATACATGCATTATATATAAACGCCAAACGGCATACATTACAAGGCTCCAATGCCGAAAAACATGTATTAAGTATACATAATACAGATAGAAACAAAAAGGAAGGCTATAACACTTCCACCTCTGCAGCACCACCAGATCAACCTGCGTGACCGGTACCTGAAGAAAAGCAAAATCTCACACCGTGAGCCAAAGTTCAGCAGAAACTAGACAGGCATGCAATATTAGCTAAACATGCTAGGAAAACAAGGTGTAGTTTTAGACTCTCTTTCAAGCCTTTAAAACAATTTTCACATGCAAACGGAAAATCGAGGATACAAACCATCTTTTGACTCACTCACAGGAGTCTTGAAAACAGTTGAAAAAGGATTTTTAGATCGCGATTCACATGACTCTTAAAAATAATTTGAAAACTGATTTATCCATCCCATAATGCAATTCATGCAATCCATGTACCTTCTCGGACTTTCACCGAAAGACCACAGCTCCCAACTATGCAACACACACAACCCGTGCAATACACACAACGCACGCAACCCGTGCAATACATATCTTCACAGATTTTTACCGTAGGACCACAGCCCTCGTCAATATACCTTTACGGATTTCAACCGAAGGACCTCAGCTCTACCAAACACACCTTTACGAACTTTAACCGAAGGACCTCAGTCTTAACATTCTCGGACTATAACTGAAGGACCGCAGCCCTGACCTTCTCGGACTATAATCGAAGGACCACCGCCCTACATAATACACATTTACGGACTTTCACCGAGGGACCGCAATCCTATCGAATGCACCGTCAGCTAAAGCTAACATTTACCGAACCACATGTTCATCTATCTCATTCCATACACCTATGCATAACCTAAACATGATTTAAATGCATAAAATCACGTACTATCACTACGTTACACAAACCACGTCACATGTTACACACGCAACTCATATAATACTTGCAACTCATGTAACATGCATCACTTGCATCCATTCCTCATATTCTACATAATTATGCCTATAAAATTTCTGAGTTTTAAAGTATGCAACTACGGTACACGTAACGATACCAAAACATGTAATTCATTTACATAATTCATGCATAATAAATCACAGTTATAAATGCATAAAGCCAACTCTAAGTGCATATAGCCAAATAACCTCAACTGTGACATCACCCGTCACAAAACCCGACATCCACTCACAGGGACAATCGGTAACTCACACAACCAAGCCTAACAGGAAGGTTACACTAAACCCCTCAAACCCTGAGGTTACTAACACCACATTTTCTCCAAAGGTGCCACGGGCTTTAACACGCCCCACAACCAACGATGCACAAGCACCATGCACAGAACCGTGCCCCAACAACCCGCATCTAACCATGCATGCCACCCCCGAGGACGACAACTAAACAAAACACCCGAGGTCACAACATGACCCCTAAACCATCACACGACCAACCGAACCCTAAAAGCAATCCACATGTATTTAAATCGACTAATTTCCATAAGTTAATCAATTGAATACCATTGGACGCCAATCAAAAATCAAAACCCAACCACAGAACTACCAAAAACACACCCCAGCACTTCAGTCGATTGGACTCAACCCCCAATTGACTGAACAACACACTATAAACCACGAAAAATGCCTCAAGCACTGTCTAGTCGATTGAACCCCACGATCTAGTTGACCGAACCCGACGGTCCAGTCAACCGAACTCAAGAACCAAGGTCCAATCGACAGAACTCATAGGTTCGGTCGACTAAACTGGGGCGAACACCATTTTTGAGCTACGAGTTCTAGCCTCCAAACCTCAAATCAATGCCTCCAAACACCGATTCAGCACCCTCGGACATACACACGCCCAGGCTTAGCACTAAGACTTTGAAAGAAACTCTCGATACCCGATTTCTTCCACCAAAACCAACAAAAAAAGGTTTTACACCCAAAAACCCAACTTTTAAACAAGATCAGATCTACAACAATTTAACCGTTAAAAACACACATGATTACACGTAGCACCCTTATACAGTAGTAGGGTCTAGAATCTTACCTCGGTGAGTTAAAAACTCAATGCCTCGATCCATGTGCAAAATTGAGTCTCGCCAGAATGAAATTCCGTCTGGATGAGCGCGTAGCTCACCGTGCCAAAAGCAAGGATCCGTTGTTGGATCGTTGAAAATCGAGCCCTGGGCTCTCGAGAAGCTAGAGAGAAGGAAGAGAGAAAACATGAAACTTATTGGAGAAGTTTTAAAAACTATCTTTTAGAAAATATTTAACTCTAGATATTTATAGGCCTCCAAAATATTTTTTTTTTGAAAATTTGAAATTTGCGCCACAACGGCCCACAGCCCCCTGGAACTTATCCCGTAAACATATCTAAGCCTGATCATGCACCAAAAGTAATAAAAATATGCTCAAACGAAAACACGTAACGCGCGTCCAAAAACGCCAAAAAAAAAAACGGGTCAGGGTCTCACAACTCTACCCCCTTAAAAGAATTTCGCCCCCAAAATTCAACATATGGTCAAAAGAAACAACCTCGTCGATCACAATCGACGCAGATACACGAGATGGTCAGCCAAATCATTCCTAGGATATAGTTAAACAAGGTCAGGCATCCTAAACAATGGCTAACTATCTCAAAGATACGAAATCTACAACTCTCCCAATCTCGCATCATCACCAGCCACGACCTCAACACAGCACACCACCCACGGAATCCATCACCAACTCTCAAACATATGCAAAGAAGAAGCTGCCATCCAAGAAGTCTGAACCGCTGGATGCTACTGTCGATCCTGCACAAATGAACCCGATGGCGTGCCCACTGTACTCGGTGCACTCTCTCTCTGGGGACAATTCCTGCGAATATGTCCAGGTTGGCCACATCCATAACAAATCTGTGACTCCCTCCCCTGTGACTCAATCCACGAACCCTGAGACTGCCTCGGCTGCGGGCACTCTGACACACGTTGCCCCAGCTGCCTACACTGATAGCAAATTAACTCATTCTAATGAAGCCACTGATGGTGTTGGTACAGAGAACTGATGTGATAATCCAGATGGATGAAAGTTAGGACCAAAGGACCTCCGCCTCTTGCTGGAACGCCCGCCAGTCTATGCCTCGATCCCACCCTGTAGTGTCTTGGCCTCCCTGGAAGCTCGAATCTCAATCATGGTGTTCTCCACCCTCGCTTCTGCCTCTACCAGCTCTGTGAAGACACGAAGTCCCAATGCAACCACACGCTCCCTGATCGCCGGCCTCAAGCCTCGCTCAAACCTCATAGACCGCATCTCATCTGTGCTCACCAATTCTGGAGCAAACCGGGACAAACATGTAAACCTGGCCTCGTACTGCATGACGTCCATGGCCCCCTGGATAAGAGTATAGAACTCCTCCTTGTACAAATCTCTCTTCGACACCGGGAAGTATTTCTCCAGAAACACCCCTGTAAAGGCCGCCCATGTGACAACCACAGTCGTCCTGGCATATCTCCACCTCTGATGAGCAGCGCCCCTCAACTGAAAGGTGGCAAAAGAAACCCGCAATTCATCCTCTACAATCTGCAATGTGTCGAGAATTCGCGTCACCAGCTCCAACCACTCAGTCACTACAATAGGATCAGGATCTCCGGCAAAGGTAGGCGAATCCATGCGCCTAAACTCCCGCATTGCCACTGTAGCCCTTGCCTCAGGCACTCCCTCTCTATCTCAAACAATCTCACCTCTAACCAGCTGCTGGATAAAACCAACCAGCTCATGCAACAACTTCGTCATGTTCATCGGTACTAGGGGAGTATTGGCATCCCCAGCATCAGGGATACGAATATCCCCTTGGCCAACAACACGGCCACGGCCTCGACCACGGCCTCGCTCTCTCCTCGCCGACATCACATCTATATGAAAGCAAAATAATACATAAGATGCAGCACATTGCATGAACATAAACGCTAAACACCTAGCGTGCTAACACATAGCCACATAGGTTCATGCTAAACAACCACACATACCGAGAAGAACCAACAAGAATGACACGTCAATTTGGATAACCTATTCAAATTTTCTACTAGAAATCACGTCAGCTAAATGCGTTTCTAACTTGGCTCCCAAGTTTGTTAATCCAAACGCCCAAAGACAGGGCTAATCAATACAGGACTAATCAATCCCACACTTCAACCCACATGCTCACATATACACAACATCCTCATGCTTAACATGCTAACACGTATATGTTATCAAAGCATCTAAACACATGCAGTTAAGCACACGCAATCAACCTCACACAGTGATGCAACCTATTCCCACGACTCTTAGGTGTTCGAATCCAGAGCTCTGATACCAAATTGTCACGCCCCAAACTCTGGGCCACGTGAAACGCCCATAAACAATCAACCACAACACCCAACCCAAGAATACACTCTCAAAATAAGCATATATGCATTGTATATAAACGCTAAACGGCATACATTACAAGGCTCCAACGCTGAGAAACATGTATTAAGCATACATGATACAGATAGAAACAAAAAGGAAGACTATAACACTTCCACCTCTCCAGCACATCCAGATCAACCTGCGTGACCGGTACCCAAACAAAAGAAAAATCTCACACCGTGAGGCAAAGCTCAGCAGAAATTAGACAAGCATGGAGTGTAAGCTAAACATGCTAGGAAAACGATGTGTAATTTTAGACTCTCTTTCAAGACTTTAAAATAATTTTTACGTGCAAATAGAAAAGTGAGGATACAAACCATCTTTTGACTCACTCACAGGAGCCTTAAAAATATTTGAAAAATGATTTTTAGATCGCGATTCACACGACTCTTAAAAATAAATTAAAAACTGGTCTATCCGTCCCACAATGCAATTCATGCAATCCATATACCTTCTCGGACTTTCACCGAAGGACCACAGCCCCCAACTATGCAACGCACACAACCCGTGCAACACACACAACGCACGCAAACCGTGCAACACATATCTTCACGAACTTTCACCGTAGGACCACAATCCTTGTCAATATACCTTTACGGACTTCAACCGAAGGACCTCAGCCCTACCAAACATACCTTTACGGACTTTAATCGAAGGACCTCAGCCTTAACCTTCTCGGACTATAACCGAAGGACCGTAGCCCTACAGAATACACCTTTACGAACTTTTACGAA
>JAULJZ010187215.1:0-21490 GCA_032270985.1 Heliamphora pulchella | reverse complement strand
AATGTTTCTCATTAATATGCCAGGGATCAAGAATAAAAAATCTAAAAAGCATAGCTTTTCAGTATACATTCCTAACAAAGGGTGCCCATGTGTCAAATTTTTGAGTTTTAAGACTTTTTGTTGTATTAGGGGCAAAATGGTCATTTTATCATAATTATGAGAATTTTTGATTTTTAATCTAATATTTCATGTTATTTACTTAATTTAGGATGTTAAGAGTCTTCTCTGAGTATTAGGGCTTTACCTTTGAGTATCTAGTTTTTTTTTTGGGATTTTCGATTAGAATTAGGGTTTCGAGTTGAGTTAGGGTTTCTATCGTTCTAGCGATCTATGATCTTTTCAAATAACCATCGCTAAAGCTAGGATTTAGGTCGAATTGCTAATATGGGTTGTTACAATCTGGGTGTTACAACTAGGGTCTGTACCGGGGTGTTACGAACTACCCCCCTTAAATAAATTTTGTCCTCGAAATTTCGTCTTGTACTTCATCTTGTGAATGGTTGGGGATGATTTACTAGCATTGTGCCTCCTCGTAATGGCTTTCTTACTTCCGTGGCGTTGCCCTAGAGCTTCTATTAACAGAATTACTTTTCGTCCGGAGTACCTAGCCATGGATCTCTATTGAGCTTTCTTCGAAGTTACGTTCTTGTATTCGCATACAACTCATGGTAACTCGGGGGCTGACAGGGTGTTTGTTTCGGCAAGCTTGTAAGCTAATCTTACATTGAAGTTACTTGATCTACACACCTTCGCGTCACTTGGTGTCAGGGTTTCATGTCGTTTTTCTTGAAATCGTATGATAGTGTCATTCTGTACTTATGCCCATATCTTTTTTTGTCGACAATCGATGATAGCGTGGTGTTTAGAGAGCCAGTCTATTTTGAGAATCACGTCATATTTGTTAAAATCCCTAACTCGCAGGTCGCATGGCATTAGGGCGTTAGTACTCTCAACATGCACGTTCTATAAATAAAGTCTACTTGCGTGTGATATTCTAAGGGTGTATCGACGCTTAGAGTTTGATCTAACACTTTGGGTTCTATGAACAGATATTGCCTACATGCCAAAGATATGAAAAAAAATGGGATGCTCCATAATCAAACAATACTTTCATTAAGGTATTGAATAGTATGAACATACCTTGCATAACTTGGGTTCCTTCTACTTCCTCTCTTTGCAGACCAAAGATGCGTCCTTCCTGGAGCCTCTGGTTTTGGTTAAGCGGTGGCCTTCCTCTCCTATTTCATTGGTTAGTTGCTAGTTAGGCGACTTGAACTGGTTGTGGGTACTTTGGTGGCTGGTTCTGGGGTTGCCTCCACTGTTAGGAGTGGTTGTTCAGAGTCCTATTTCCTAGGCGCAGGCACTCAGACCTCTTATGTCCTGGTTGGTGACATTTAAAGTAGATTATAAATTTAGTAGATGAGTCCCTTGGCTACTCTTATCTGTTCTCCTGTTGATATGGCTTCCTTAGAACAAACACTCGGTTGCCTTTTACTGGTCCTCCAGAGCTGGTGTTTTTTTTCTTTTGGTTCTAAATCCTTTTAGAGTCAGCTAAGTTTGTTTCTGCCAGTAGGGCTGCTTGTACTACTTGAGTGTAAGTCGAAAGCTGTAAGCAGATGACCTTAGTTCGGATAAAGGGTTCTAGGTCCCACTTGATCTTTCGAGCCCTTGACTCTTCGTCTGGTATGATGGTTGCGGCGAATCGGCTCAACTCTTCGAAGCAGTTGACGTACTGGGTTATTGACATAGATCCTTATTTTAGCTCAAAAAATTCTCTAACTTGTCCTTGTCAGAAGGGAGCTGGGAAATACTTTTTCAAAAATAATTCTTCAAACTGATTCCAAGTCAGAGTTGTCACATCTTGGGTGTTGTCTATCAAAGACCACCAGTAGTCGACCTCTCCTTCCAGTAGGTGTGCTACTAGAGCTACTTGATCGGCATCGGTTTGCACTCCTATGGAGTTAAATAATTTCTTAATAGCTCTCAGCCATTATTTGGCTACTCTCGATTTAGTTCCTCCCTTGAGTGTAGGGGCTCGTTGTTTTCTGAGTTCTGATAAGAACCATATCCTATCTCGGATGTAAGGATGGTTAATGCTGGTGGCAAGCTCACGCAAGACTTGGGCTAACCCTAGCGCTTCTTCGTTTACAGGCCCATTTGCTGGCTATTGATGGCTAGGTTGTCTACTTGCCATTTGAATAAAGAGGGAAGGTGCTGTGGCTGGTGAGTCTTCCTTTTAAGGTCTTAACTGTTTCTAGGTTTTAGAATTTTGGAGAGTTAATTTGAGACTTATTCATTTATATTTCTTATCATTCGAGTTAGAGTACAAAGAGTGATTACAAAGAGCGAGGCACATAATACATAAGGGCCCAACCAGAATAGGTGTGGATAAAATCATCGAAGTTTGACCGTGTAGTCCCACGTTACTTCCAAGTTTTCGTAGCGTTTCCATTGTACTTCCACGTACCACACTCCAGCGGTTCCCATGCGAGCTTTATCGGTGATGGCGATAGGAACCTTCGCGTAGGTCTCCATTAGAAATGCTGTATAAGCTCCTACTTAGCAGTTCTTGTTATCGGGTTATTGATCTTCAAAATACGTTAAGCGCGGACGATGGCTGACATTCTGTGCTTTAACTCTAGGTAGAGATCTATTTCGCGACTTGATGATGCGCCGGGTGGTTCTTATGAGGATGTGTACGGTCTGAGTTTCCCTTGAAGCACTAAACTCTAATAAATTTCTCATTGATCTTGGTCATAGAGGAGGTGACCTAGGGTGGTGAAAGGTCAAGAGTTTAGCCGAGGATTTCGAATGATGTACTAGACTGCACGATACGTGGCTGGGGTTAGAATGGCTTAGGGAAGGTAAATAAATCCTTTACCAAGATTCAAGGAAAGATTCCCAAATAGTTCAAAAGATAGGTTGTATGAGGTCAAATGGTCACGGTTAAGGCAGTCACCGTTGACACAAATTGAGTGGTTATTTGGGGTTCAAATGTCGGTGAAGCAAGAGGAGGATAGTGAACAATACTTAAACAAATGTCCTTGAAACTAACCCAGTATGATTATATTATGATAAAATAGATGTTAACCAATGGGTAGCCGAACTAGATAAGTGCACTGAAGTTACGTCGGCCTAACGTACTTCAATTCAAATATTCAAGTCTACTTCCCTGGTAAGGATTTTAAGAGTGTACAAACAAATTCACAAAAATCACTATAACATAGTGTAGTTTTAGAATCCAGAGAAGATGAACGATGGAAATTTTTTTTATCAATGTCGAATGTTCAGAACGGGTAATTAACAAAGAATTGATATCGAGTTCTACGAAAGAAGAGTTAGTTCAAGGAGGCTGGCTTGAATCAGAGGAGAATCAAATGCAAATACCGGTCATCATTGAGGCGTGAAAACTTGAGGATAAAGATATTTCCTAGGATTAAATTTCTAATAGGATTATCAGCAAAACTTGGGTGCATAAAGGTTACCGACAAACGACACTTGACGGTACCGTTGAGGACTAAGGATATAAGAAGGAAGGATATCAATGAACTTCAATCAGGTATAAAAGTTGATATAAAGGTTTAGGGTAAACGAGAAAAAAACTTATAAGGATGAAGTTACGGGGTTCTAACGGTGGCTCTCGAGGTGATATCTGAAATTTCTCTTAGTGCGTACTCCTGTCTACTCCCTTAAAATAAAATAACTTGTTGCATGAGTCGTCGATCTTTGATCTCGATACTCTTTCTCGTCCTTCACATGTAGATTCCCTACAGCTTCTAATCTTGGTAACCTCTTAACGCGACTTGCTATATGATTTAGACGTAGCAGATTTTAGTTCTTACAATGTATAGATGATAATTATACTTAATACAACGCACCCTATAGAGCTTCTACGCGACATAATGCATAGTTTCCCACAATCCAAAGCCTGAAGGTTCTCTAAACCTAGGCACTGATACCAACTAAGACGCCCCATCATTCGGGCACACCGGGACATACATAAGTATAGATAAGGAGAATATTCTAGCCATTCATTCATATTTAAATATCATAAATAATACATCATTAAGAGTTTAAAATTGATTAAAAGTACATAACGATTACAGTTTCTCCAACGAATTCAACAAAAATTTACAATACGTTCGTGGAAACCGAACAAAAAAGAACAAAATGTAAAAACTCAATTTTTCAGCTAGCATTGTCTGGGTCTGTTGGCTCCTGCTACTCACTCTGTTTTTCAATTCTGTCTTCTTCTTCAGGGGTAACTTTCTCAAAGAACTCATCACACTCACCTGTGACATGAATACCATGAGCCAAAGACCAAAAGCAAATTTCCTAAACCGTCTAACAAACTTACAACAAAATAACCTACAATACATATCATATAATACCAAATACAATTTAAGGCCAAAGAGACAGACAATTTAACTTTTTCAACATGGTAAGTATATATGAGAACAATTGTGCGAGTGTGTGATGCAGATGAATGCAATGTAAATGCTTAACCCGACTTGTATCTAGAAATAAAAATAGGAGTTCCACTTTAGGACTTATTTCTATTACTTGTATGGACTTATTATCATTATTGCCGCATCAGGGATTTATTGTCATCGCCGTGATGGGACTTGTTATCATTGCTGCCTCAGGAACTTATTGTCATTGCCGTGTGATAGGACTTGTTGTCATTGCCGCCTCAGGGACTTATTGTTAATGTCGTGATGGGACTTTATATTATTGCTGCCTCGGGGACTTATTGTCATTGCCATGATGAAACTTTATATTATTATATATATTACTTGTATAAAAAGTCTTGGGTCATAATAATGCTTAATTTATACAATTTTTTTCTCATTTTTAAGCTTAAAAAGGCAAAAAAGTCCCTTTTTGGGCACAAACTCCAATGTGGCCGGCCACTAAGGCATTTTTGTCATTTTTGATGTTATTTTGTCTTTTGTTACTTAATTGTATTTAAATATATGATTTAGGGTGTCAATGTATGAAATTTTAGAATTTTAAAATTTTTTGCTGTACTAGTGGTATTATGGTCATTTTACCATAATTATGAGAATTTTTGATTTTTAAACTAATATTTCATGTTATTTACTTAATTTAGGATGTTAAGAGTCTTCTCTAAGTATTAGTGCTTTACCTTTGAGTATATAATTTTTTTTGGAATTTTTGAGTTAAATTAGAGTTTCGGGTTGAATTAGGGTTTCCATCATTCTAGCGACCTATGATCTTGTCAACCAACCATCGCTAAAGCTAGAGTTTGAGTTGAATTGCTAATACGGGTTGTTATAATCTGGGTGTTACAACTAGGGTCTGTACCGGGGTGTTACACCATAAGCACTGTCACTTTGTTCTTAAGGCATTTCTGGGGTCATCTTTGTACTGTCGACATCTTGTCTTATCATGGTTGTTTGGGGATGTCATGGGAGTCAGTCACCCGTTGTATCTTGGTCTATGGCGTTCCTAGTGTGCCAGTTTATGAAATTGTTATGGGATGAATTTCCCGTGAACACCTTGGGTGCGTCCCCAGTGTATGGATATTAATTATGTTTTTGGATGAAAAAGCTCTAGTGGACACCATGGGTTTGTCTCTGACTTTTTTGATATACGTATCTTAGATTTTGGATTGACACTGGCAAAGGTATCACGCTTCTTAAGGTGGTTGACTCAGTATTGCCTAGGGGTGCACATGGGTCGGTTTGGTTCGGTTCCGTACTAAATTTAGGACCGAACTAATTTTTATCGGTTTCAATTTTTTTGATTCAGAACCAACCCAATCATATTGTAGAACCAAACCAAACCAAACCAAACTAATAAAAATTGAATTGGTTCGGTTTGGAACTACGGTTCCATGTATTTTAAAAATTACTTTGCGTGTATGAAAAAAATCACCATATATAAGTTTTAAAATTTTGAAATGAATAATAAATAAAAGTTAAGACTCATACATTATAATAAAAATATGGAATAAAAGTTTAAATAATTATTTTACAATCTATTTAGTAAAAGAAATAACAAATATCTAATAAAAAATTCATAAAAGTAAACGACATATAACAAATAAATAACAATTAATAATAATTATCTAATCTAATAACTATTTTTTTTCTAATTTGTAAAGGTAGAAAACTTTTTATTTTTTTTATATAATCTCACAATAATTATATATATATTCGATTTTTGGGTTAGTTTGGGTTAATCTCATACTAACCCAGGAACCGAACCAATATTATCGATTTGCCTTTTTTGGGACCTATGACCAAACCAATTACTTATAAAATCCGAACCAACCGAACTCAAAGAGGTCGGATTTGTTCGATTTTTGAGTTTCTCGGATCTCTTGTGCACCCCTAGTATAGCCCAAGTTAACTGGCGCTGGGCCCCATGCTAATGCGATTGAATAAAACATGTGCGGTATGTAACTGGGCGATGTGGTTATACTCACAACAAGGAGTTCTAGTGATGGATTTAGTGTGTATTTTGTCTAGAAAGTATGTTCCCTAGAATTCTCGGGGTAGAGTTTGTTTGGTCAGTTGTGCAGTTTGGGAGTTGGGTTGTGGTCACATACATTTCATGCATTTGCATTGCACTCCATGTAAATTGATTTCATACTTAGTTCTTCTCTAATAATGACATGTTCAATCTATATAACTGTGGGTTTGGTAGATTACGTGTGGGTTAACCAGGTAGAATTTTAGAGTTTACTTCTGGGCTTCAGCTGACGGCGCTTACGCCAAAGGTAAGGGGCAAGATTTACCAGAGGAAGAGTTTTTTGCAGAACCCAAGTATATAGAAGAAGAAGGGTATGAGGCGTTGTAAGAGTTTGACATCGCTCCTGGGGAGCAGTAGTCTATCACTTTTTGTTTTCTTTTGTCTTTAAGCTTTTGATCTAAGATATTTTGCCTCATTTCTGATGGACGACTATAATAATTATACTTACTCTAATGTTTTGCCAGACGTTTAGGCTTTATTTATGCGAATAAATACTCTACTTATCTATGAATGAATTGGTAGAATAACCATAATTATGTAGCTATATATGTCTTTAACGTTCCCAGAAATTGAGGCATTACAACATGGTATCAGAGCCTAGGTTCAACCCTTACCGACGTGGACGTTGTGCGAATCGTGCGTTTTGTTACATAGAATCCTTGTAGGGTTAGTCCTATTAAATATTGTTATCACCTAAATATATATAAAAACTAAAATCCACTAAGTCTATGATATTCTTCTTAATCATTTTAAGTGTTATCGGGTTTAGAGTCATAACCAAATCCGTGAAGTAGAGTACGGATGAAGACATCAAGATCAATAGCCAGAGATCCAGGCAGCGAGTTATTTTCATTTTTAAGGGGGGTAGACGAGAGCTCGCAATAAGAGCAGCTTAAGAGTGTAAGTCTTAGAACTTCATGCCATTCCCCATGTAGTTCCTGCCTCGTTATCCCAAGAACCCTTGTGTGTGGCCCCCGAATCATACATTCAAAATTCTTAGCAAATTCTTTCTCTTAGAATCTCAAGTCCTTAGTAACACAATAGCTATCAGCCTGTTCTCAACTTCTCTCACTACGGTCGAATGACATTCGTAGATAACCTTTTACACCCAAGCCTTATTGTGGCCCTATCGGGAATTCGAGTTCTATAACATATTCTTATCTTTGAATTTTCATTGTTGAACCATGCTTAGATGATGACCAGTATTCGCATTTGATTCTCCTTCAATTCAACTCATTATCCTTGAGCTAACTTTTCATTCATAGAACTCAAAATCAATTCTTTGTTAATCATCAGCTCCGAACGTTCGACATTGATAAGATTTTATGCTGTTGTTCATCTTTTTACGATCTTTATACCATCTTCAGTTGAAGTAATTTTATGAATCTTTGTACACTCTTGAAAACTTTATCAGGGAAGTAGACTTGGATGCTTGAATTGAAGTGCGTTACGCCGACGTAACTTTAGGGTAAATATCTAGTTTGGCTACCTATCGCTTAACATCTCTTTTAGCAAGATCGGATTGTAGCAGTTTGGTCCTGAGAACATTTTTTAAAGTTTTGTTCATTTGTTGACCCCTGTTTCACTTGTGCTGGAGCCTCAAACGATTTCTCAATTTGGGTCGACGATGATTGCCTTTACTGTGGCCACTTGGCCTCATTCAATCTATCCTTTAACCATAAAAAATTTTTGCCTTAAATTCGGGAAAAGGATTAGTTCACCTTTAACCGTTTTAACCTCTAACTATATGTTGTGTGGCCTAGTTTGTCATTGGAAACCTTGGTTACACTCCTAGCCACCCACCACCCTACATCGTCTCCTTGAGACCTAAGTCTAATGAATCGAACCAATCATCCTTGTTGAATTCTATGCATGTTTTTACAAGTCTCAATCTATCCTAGTTTCCCCTTTAAAACCCTACCCAATAAACCAATATGCAACGATAGTCATTAGGGTTTGGCGCTTTGCAAGAAATTCGGGGCCGCACACATTTTTAGAGGAGAATCATCTGACGTACCTTCGAATCACAAAATAGACCCCTCCTAGAGTTGCAACCTAGGATGTCTGCCATTATTCACGTTTAACGAGTTTTGAAGATCAAAATCCCCAACTGCAAAAGATTCTAGGCGAAGGGCTCGTTCAACTGAGTGCATCTCTATTGGAGACCTCGACAATAGAACTCTCACACCAACGATCTACAGCTAGAAACCACAATTTTACCCCAAAAGGCTTATGATGCCTCAGTTATATGCCAACAGACTTACAACAATACCGTATAACAGAACTCAAGGTTCTCTGGGCCAAATCGTGGTTGACCCAGCCATCCGAAAGGACTTGAGACCCGAGAGTTTACATCGCCAGTAGAAGATGCAAGACACGAGGCAATCTTGAGTCTAAAGAGTTCAGCTTACCATGCAGAAGGAAGGGAAACCCATCCACACGTATCGATACACGTACGACCCCTCTCGTCGAAGCATTAGGAATATAGGAACTCAGATCTTGCCTTCGCTGCCTAACCAGGGAAGAACTTAACTACGACAACATGCATTTGAAGTTTGAAGATGGGATCCTGTACAGAACGACAACAGACTTGCGAAACTAGATTTCTACCACCAACTATCCTTCCTCGTCACATTCGCTTTGTTCTAGATTGTCTACCAATCAGAGAATGATCCAGTCATTGAAAGAGGCACTCAAAACCCTACGTGCCGACAAGACAAACCTAAACATTAGATAGTAGGGAGATCATTCCATTAAGGCTAGACCATGCAATTGAGACAACCAAGAAGCTCAAGTTAATTCGTCAACATCGTGCTACAGCCCAAAGCAGACATGAGAGTTACGCTAAGAGTAGAAGGGCGCTATACGAACAATTCAACAACAGCACTTTAGAAAGAAAGGCACGCTCGAAAATTCTGGGAACGAAATTTGCTTTAAGGGGGGTAAATTGTAAGGACCTAATTTTTAAGTCTCAAGATTAAGAGCGTTAAATCAACCCAAACTAGGTTTTCAGATTTGGATTAGATCAAGAGTTAGAGTCCCGAAGGATTTAGTCTAGAATCGGATCCCGAAATCAAAAATCCTAAAGCATAAAGATATATCTTAACCCAAAAGAACCGTTAAATTAACCAAAAATTAGCAAAACCAAAAACCCAAGAACCCCATAAGAAAAAGGAAAATCATAGTTTGATCCAAAATAATAACAAAATTTAAAAAATGACCCAATATGAAAACGTGCATAGATAACAAGGCTCTAAGTCTAAGGAATAGGGAAGCTAAGTGCCAACTCAAATAATTAAGGAAAAAATATATACAAAAACTTAATATTCTATAATTTTTGATAATTGCACGTTTAACCCCAAACTTTTGAATAATAATTATACTTTTAACCCAAGACACCCAACAATTGATAAATTCATACTAAGCTACACACCTCTTACGAAAACACCATAAAATTCTCTCATAATCACTCTAGAAGTCATCAACAATATTAGTTCTGACAAATCACACACAAGTCTCTCAATTCTCGCTATCTACACGAAAGTCCCCAAGGTAATCCCCATCCGGTCTCTACAACAAACACTAACTAATGAATAAGTATACGAAAGTACTCAGTTTCAGATTGCAGGATTAGCGACGAAAACCCATAAAGGCTAGAACCCCAGAATTGGATTAGGATGGAAATAAAACCCTAAGAGTCAAAGTAAAACCCTACAAAATAATGAATTCTTTAATATTGAATTTTAGAAACCTAAAATTATAAACAATCAAAAAATTACAAGTTAGTCCAAGAGGATAGAAAAATTATGAAAAAGACACAAATTGAACCCAAGTGTAAATTTTTATACAATCTTTTAATCAAACAAGAAAGAAACCCTAAGACTCAAGAATTAAGTCTCGAACCCTAATGGGCACTTGATACCAAAAATTCGAAACTCTATAAAACCACATAAAATCAAAGAATCACAATTCTACAAATTGGCCCAAGAAAGTCATGAATCATAGAAAGATAACAAATAATGCCTACATAATAATTCAAGCCCAAATATTAAAATAGGGCCAATCTAAACAAAAGGCCCAAATAAAATTCTAAAGCCCAAGTCTTTTAATTAAGCCCAACTAATCTTGCCCAAAAAGAATTATAATTATAACCCATAAATTTAAGTTAAAAAAAAAAGAATTTCAAGTATGACCCAAATATATAAAACCCAACACATCAGGCCCATAAATGTTAAGTCAAACCCAATCTTAATTTAATTCAAGCCAAACAAGATTAAAACTTTTGGCCGAATTACTTAATTAATTAAATTTTGGGTTAAAATAATACAAAATAATCAAAAAAAGTAAAATGACCGAAATACCCTTGGCTACAAAATAATCCTATGGCATGTTTGCCATGTGTCAAAATTTTGCTTTTTTATGAAAATAATCTCATGATGACAATTTTGAAAATAAGATTAAATAATTTTTGTCAAATCAAATCAACAATTAAATAATATATATTAAAATATAGAAAAGTAAGTTAGAAATAATAGAAATACTATATTAAATCAAACCAAGCAAAACATAGTACACAAAAGTTCAAAGTTATGTCAAATTGACACATCATGGTAAAAGAGCTTAATTTAACTTGTATGTCAACACATAAATAATTAAATGATGCAATAATAATTATAAATTACAAGAATAATATATTAATCATAAAACTATTAAATTAAGTCAATTCTATAGAAAAAGTAACCAAATATGCACATTAAGTCAATTCTTGGAAACTTTTTCTTGACAGAGTATAAATACATCATTAAACCTTCAATATAATAATAATAAAACAAAAATTCATATTTTGAGCCAAAAAATTTGTCATGACCCTTCCCAAACTCAATTTGTAACATCAAATCACCCAAAAAAAAAAATGCATGACTTCCTGTTAGTCCAATATGGTGGCAACATCATTACCTTCTCCTAGCAATTTTTTTTTTTAATAAATGGAGTCATTCATTCACCACCATAACCAAAAATCTACTCTCCTAAACATCCAAAATTTCTAAAATTTTCTAAGTCTTGAGAGAAGAAGAAGAAAGGAGAAGAAAGGAAGTGAGTCCATTGGCATTAAAACTAAGTCCTACCATCCTTTAACCAAAGAAATCAATCTCCAAGGTAAATAACTCTCTAATTCTCCTCTTTTAATCCCTTCCCTAATCTACCTCAAACTCTCCTCTCTTCTCCTCATTCTCAAACATAAAACCAAAGTCAAGAATCAAAACACATTATGAAAGCTGTAAAAGTTGAGTTTTAGGGACCGTTTTGGGTGAATGAAGTATTTTTGTGTTTGCATGTTAATTTCCATGAGATTATTTATATGTTTAGGTTTTGGAGTTATGTTTTTAAGTGTACATACCATGCAGGAAAAGAATATATGCTCAAACATGACATGCAACATGCTAAAAGGTTGAATAGAAATTAGCTTTGAGTTGTCTAATTTTTAGCTTGATGGACTTATCTTTGAAAAATCATAAATAATTATAGAAAAATCATATGAGGTTGGTTTTATGTCCAAACTTATATTTTTATATTATCTTTCATCTAAAATTAGTTTGAACTGATTTAAGCCTATAAATCTCGAAATATGTTTTTCCTAGCAAAACTTTTCATTTTTAGGTCAGCTTCTATTGCAGAGATAAAAAACTTATTTTAAAATGAGAACTGAGCTTGGTGTCTTCATGAAAGTTGTATCTAACATGTTTATCTATTTACCTATGAACAATGAGCCCTTTTTGTTGAGATTTGGTTGGTCAAAACCCCTTTGCAATCTGCTATTCATGTTTAGTGATTTAAATAGCTCGCTTTCTAACATTTTTGTGTAGCCCAAAACCTATATTAGTAGTGACTTATCCAAAAAGTATTCTTCATGAAAAATGTTAGGGATATTGGAATCTAAATTCTACCCAAAAAACCAGGTCCTTTAGCCTCTCTTCGACCCTTCAAATGAATTTTAAACTCTCTGTTCTTTCTGCTGAAGTTCACATCTGTTGAGTTTTTAAAATGCTGATTAGACATACTTTTTAAATGAGTTATTTCTAAAATATTTTCTTAATAACCATACTGAGTATCCTTCATAAGAGGTTTAGATGACTTCTTGACCTAAAACATATCCAAAACTCAGCCGAAAAGAATCTATTTTGATGCCCTAACCCATGGCTTTCTGAGAGCCTTGTTCGCAGCGATTGGTTAAGTGCTTCTGAAACATATTCCTTTGTGAAGGCCAAATCACCTGGAAGCCTTAGGATTTAGCCTAAGTGTCCTTCATGAGAGTTGTTAAGAATATTTTAATCTATCTTGTGACTGAAAATTAGAAGCTAAATCAAAGTCTTGATGCCCCAAATTGTTGATACAAGTTACAATTTAATGGTTGGAAGTCTAGTAGTAAAATGCTAAGTGAATTGTGAGCATGCTCCTTATGTTTGGATTAGTTTGCATGATTAACATGATTTAATTTATGAGATTAATGACATGACACAATTGTACAATGAGAATTAACTTTGACATATGATAGAGATCATACCTTGCTTAGTTGTACACCATGTTATACCTAGTTGTACTTCATGTTATGTTTAGTTGTACACCATGCTATGTTTAGTTGTACATTATGCTATGCCTAGTTGTATGTCATGCTATGCTTAGTTGTACTTCAGGCTATGAGTTGTTGTACCATGAGCATTGTCACTTTGCACTTAAGGCATTTTGGGGGTCATCCTTGTACTGTCGACATCTTGCCTTATCGTGGTTGTTTGAGGGTGTCTTGGGAGTCAGTCACCTGTTGTTTCTTGGTCTAGGGCATCCCTGGTGTGCCAGTCTTTGAAATTATTTTGGGATAAATTTCCTATGAACACCCTAGGTGCATCCCCTGTGTATGAGTATTGATTATGTTTTTGGATGGAAAACCTCTTGTAGACATTATGGGTTCATCTCTAGCTTTTTCGATATTTATATCTTAGACTTTGGGTTGCTTCTTAAGGTGGGTGACTCAGTATAGCCCAAGTTGGCTTATCCTTGTGTGGCGCTAGGCCCCATGCCATTGTAATTAAATAAAATAGTTGCGGTATGTAACCAGGCGATGTGGTTATTACTCACAACGAGGAGTTTTGGTGATGGCTTTAGTGTGTAATTTGTCTCGAAAGTTTGTTCCCAAGAAGAGCCACCCGATATTTTCCTATTCATTCCATGCTTTTTGGTCCTTGTTTATGTTCTTGCTTGCATTAAAGGAGTTCTTGGAGCTCGTATTGGCTTAGAGGTAGCCTTTTCTCACACCCGAAGAGCCATTCGAGGTGGATATTCACACGAGATAACCATAGGAACCCACAATATTCTTCTAAATCCTCATTCTCTTTCTCCTAGGGTGTCGTGGTTAAGGTTTCTATTTGTTTTCATTGTTTATTTGTCATTTATTTCAATCTAAGCATTGTTCATTCAAGTTTTTCTTATCAATAGTGTATTAGTAGCTTTCTGTTTCGTATATTACAGCCGTTTTTATTTCGTTTTGACGCTCACAAGCACACTGAGCACACCAAAAGCTTTCTAAGGTTCTGGAAATATGACGGCCATGACCTTTCAATGTCATGGCCACATATTTTATTAACCATACAGTCACGGCTATTACTTTTGTGAACTTAGTCGATACCTTCTTGCCTACCTTTCTCACGACTGTGATATCCTACTGTCTTGGTTGTGACATTTTTTTAAAGGCTAAAAACATGAAAATTCTCTTTGAAACTCTCTGCTATTTGTTTATTTTAAGGTTTCCCTCCCTTTTTTCTTATTCTATTGTTCATTACTCTTTTATGTGCCTTAGTCCATGTTCTTGTTGGGGAATGAATGGTAGATCCAGCCTAGATCAAATGGGTCGTGGTCTCCATTCTATACACCTTTCTTTTTGTTTGTTCTATAGTTATAAAAACATGACGGCCGCAACCTTTTAATGTTATGGCCGTATGTTTTGTTAAACTAACAGTAATGACTGTCATCTATTTTTCCATGGCCACACGTTTTTCTTCTCATATCTCCTAGCCGCCATATCTTTTTGTTACGATCGTGAGGTTTTATGAAGCCAGTGACATGAAAAATGTATTTCAAGCACCCTATTAATTGTTTTTAATGTCCTGTGTATTTTGTTTTGAGATATTGCTTGTATAGAGGATGAAAGGTGATTGATCTAATCTAAAATAAATAGGTTATGGTCTCTATCCTGCATGTCCTATCCATTTGAGCAGTTTTTAGACCATGCATGTCGATTACACCCTTTCTAGATCCTTAAAAACCTTGGCCGCGACTTTTATTTGTCACGGCTATGAGCTTTTTTATTTTGTTTCTCGCGGTAACCTAATATTTGTCACGTCTGCATGTTTTGTGACTCTTTTTGTCACGGCCTCAACATTTGTTGCTACGGTCATGAGTCTTCTGCATGTCCAGTAGCTTAAGAATAGTGTTCAAAATTTTTCTGTTTATTCTGTATAGCCTGTTCATAGCATGATAGGAACAAAAACATTATCGAATGACCCTTAGACATTTATTTGTTTATCTTATTGTTTACTCGCATATTTTTCGCTTTGCTTTACTCAAACAATACATGTGACATATCTAAAAATAATAATCAAGTTGCATAACCATAGCATTGTAGTTAGTATTTTATTTCTTTGCTTGCTTTTATTTGAACTCTCTTTAACCTCCCATATTGTATATGTTACCTTTAAAAAGTTTACAACAAGAACTAACATTGACAAAGTAGAGGCCAACCTCACGGTTGGGCGAAAAGGGTGCCTAACACCTTTCCTTTTCGTACCTTAATCCATGTAGACACCCCAATCTGACCAAGCCGAATCTTAGACACGCGTCTCTAATGCGCTCCAATGAAGAAAGTATGAGAATCATGCTCAAAGATACCCCAAAGCAAGCAAAATCATGAATATGGCTCAAAACCCTAAAAACCCTTCAGGCCGTAACATTCCCATCCTTACATCCACAACCTTTTTAAAAATCCTAAAACAGGCCGTGTTCTTACTCTCATGGCTATAACCTTTTTGAAAACCCTAAACCAAGCCGTGACTTTTTTTGACGCCGTTACTTGTTTATGTAGGACGCAACTTTACAAAGTCGCGGCTATCCTTTTCACAATCATAAAGATAGCCGCCGCCACTGTACAAAAGCAAAAAAGGTAGCGGCCGTCACTATTACCCCTTTTTAGAAAAGTGGAAGCATTCTTGAAGGGGTCTGTGTTGATCGCCTTGCTTATAAATAGGCGTCATTTCCAAACAGAACAAGAGGAAGAAACACCTGGAGGCCCAAGCTCTGCCAAAATACTTCTCCACCCGATATTCTCCCATTCATTCTACACTTCTTGAGCCCCGTTTATGTTTTTTCTTGTCTTGGAAGAGTTCTCAAAGTACATATCTTGACTTAGAAGTATCATATTCTCACCGTCGATGGGCCATTCGAGGTGGATATTCACACGAGATAACCTTAGGAACCCACGACTCTTCTTAAACCCTCATCTTCTTCCCCCGAGGGTGTCGTGGATATGGTTTCCTTTGTTTTTATTGCTTATTTATCATTCATTTCAATGTAAGTATTTGTTTCCTTTAAGTTTTTCATTACTAACAGCGTATTCATAGCCCTCTGTTTTGTATATTTACATTTATTTACATTCTGTTTCGATGCTCATAAGCACACTAAGCACATCAAAAAGCTCTCTGAAGTTCTGGAACATGATGGCTGCGACCTTATTATGTCACGGCCATATGTTTTCTTAAACCCACAATCACGGCCATGCACTTTTCATAAGG
Source organism: Heliamphora pulchella (assembly GCA_032270985.1). Lineage (NCBI taxonomy): Eukaryota > Viridiplantae > Streptophyta > Magnoliopsida > Ericales > Sarraceniaceae > Heliamphora > Heliamphora pulchella. The sequence goes on along the minus strand of JAULJZ010187215.1, from coordinate 5,153 downwards.
GTCTATACATTTATGCCTTTATTACTCACGGCCTCAACATCTTGTTGTTACGGCCGTGACATTGTTCTTAAGGCCGAAAATGTCAAAACCCTCTTCAAAACTCTCTGTTATCTATTTATTTCAAGGTTATATATCATTTTATTACTCTTTCTAGCATTTTATTTCTTTCTGAGCCTCTATTTATTTTTCTGTTAGGTAATGAATGGTAGATTTGGCCTAGACTAAATGGGTCATGGTCCCCATTCTCTACACCTTCATTATCTACATGTTCTGAGGTTATATAAACCTGATGGCTACAACTTTTGCCTTCGCTTTTGTCACGGTCGCCACATCCTTTTGTTACGGCCGTGAGATTTTGTGAGACTAGTGACATGAAAATATGTTTTAAGCATTCTATTGTTCATTTTGATATCTTGTACACTCTGTTTTATAGTTATTGCTTGTATAGAGGATGGAGGACGGTAGATCTAGCCTAGATCGAATGGGTTATGGTCTCTATCCTGCATATCCTGTCTATTTGAGCCTGTTTTAAGCCTTATGCCATGTTTATACCCTGTTTGGACCCTTTAAAACCATGGCCGCAACTTTTATTTGTCACGGCCACGAGATTTTTCATTTTGTCCTTTGCAGTGACCTTACATTTGTCACAACCGCATGTTTTGTGACCATTTTTATCATGGCTACAACATTTATTGCTATTGTCGTGAGTTTCTTGCATGTCCAGTAGCTTAAATATGACATTTAAGTCTTTTTTGTTTATTCTGTACAACCTATTTATAGCATGTTAGGGGCAAAAATATTGTTACATGACCCTTAGACCTTTATTTGTCCATCTTATTGCTTATTCGCATATTTTTCTCTTTGATTTGCTCAAACAATACGTGTGGCATATCTAGAAATAACAACCAAGTTGCAAGACCCTAGGAATCATAGTTAGGATTTTGTTTCATTACTTGCTTTTGTTTGAGCTCTCTTTAACCTCTTGTTCTTTATATATTACCTTTAAAAAGTTTACAATAAGAACCAATATTGATAAAGTAGAGGCTAACCTCACGGTTTGGCAAAAAAGGTGCCTAACAACTTTCTTTTTTGTACCTTAACCCTCGAACCCTCTTTTTCTTTGGTTACATTTTTTAAAAGACCTGTAGCCTTCTTTTTATTTTTTTGGGTTTTCTCAAAAATCAAGTGGCGACTCTATTTTTTCAAAAAAAAGATGTTTAGATATCTTGGATTTTCTTGTTTTGAAAGGAAAAGAGCATTTTTATAAAAATAATAGATATTCGGTGCATCCCTCCTCACCCAAAAATGTCCGCAGCTTTTTCTAGCGACTTAGCTAGGGACATGTTTTCCAAAAGAAAAATCATAAGAGGGCTAAACTTGAAATGTCAATGGTTCTTGTTGTAAACTTTTCATCGGTATTCTCATTTGCACTTGCATATTTGTTTGCTTGGTTCTCAAACCCTCGCTCCGCCTACCTGATACCTCGGTCAGTTTACTGTCTCGGGCTATGTCGAGAAAGCTAGCAAGCTTTCTGGCCACATGCTTCCATAGATGTGACAGAAAGAGTTATTGCGTACCGTTTGACCATGCCTTGAACTATTCCTGGCATTGGGAGGCATATTATTGACTCTATTCAGAAGGTATAATGAGTGAAGACCTACCAGCTTTTTCATGTGCATATAGTTTCTTAGAACCCCCTATTTTAGAATCAATAAATCTCCTAGGGTTATGTGATTTTCTTTTTTTCTTTTTGGATGCTTTTGTTTGTATAGTTAACATCTTAATTAGGTTTAGTTTTTGTCCTCCCAATCCGTTGTTGAGAGTGAATTGTTTAGAGGATAGGCCTGACTAACGAGTTTTTCGATTTACGTGAGCCATTTTAGTTTAGAGACCTGGGATAATAGCGCCGAGTAGAGAAGAACCTATACGCACTTGAGCCCGATCTCCGAGTGGAGAACTCAAACGTGCCGATCAGCCGAGATTACCAATGGCAGATCCAAAATTGACCATGGCCAATATGATGAGGGCAATTCTAGAATTGTAATAGACTGTTGAAGGAGTCAAAACTACTGTAACAAATCAGGTTAGGATCCAGATCCAGTGTTAGGCTCAAATCCATGCTCTGCAGACTCGGGTTGTTGATCCCAACGTGGTTGTTTCGAATGACCCTGAGGATGGTATAGGAGATAATATTTGGGATGATAATGTGGGACCCAAGGGATCCCAACTAGCAGTTGTACATCCCGTTCGATTGAAAATTTCAAAAATCCTAGCCACTAAGGAATCGATCTTGTTTGATAAGGTCGACTGGTTGGAGAAGATTTTGTGAAAAGCCCGAGGAATTGAGGATTATATGCTAGATGTTGAAAGACTCTGTTTATTCCCTGATGCTAAACTGTCCGAGAAGTTTAAAATGCATGATATGGAGAAGTTTGACGAGATCAGGGACCCGAGGATCCACCTGAGAATGTACGTGGGAACTCTGTCACCAATAGGTATCAGTGATTAGTTGAGAGCTTAGCTTTTCTAGTGGTCTTCGTCAGGAGCCGCTCAAAAATGGTTTCTGTCTCTAGACATTGCAAAGACAAGAATGTGGGAGGACATTGCTACTGCCTCTATCAATTAGTATACTACAACATCCAGCTTGATGTTACCACTCGGGAACTTGAGACCACCCGATAGGAGGCCAAAGAATCTTTTGTTGAGTTTCTGAGCTGATGGAGGGATAAGGCAGCTAAGACGACAAATCAACCCACTGAGAAGGAACAAGTGAGAATGGTAGTGAGGAATTTACAGTCGCAATTCTGTAAGTATCTGATCACACAGCCATTGATGAAATTTGAGCAAGTTTTCGATGCCGGGATACAGATAGAGGATGCGCTGCTGTCTGGGGATATTAAGAAGTGATAACCGAGTCAAAGAACGGTTTGGAAGCTATATGCCAATAATCCAAACAATTCCGCCAATGCCGTAAACTGAAGCTATAAAGTGAACTTGCTAAATGTCAACCAGAATCAAGCTAGCTCAACTGCCCAAAATCCACCACGAAACCAAAAAAGAGCGTTCACCCAACTCACAGTACCCTTAACATCCATCATGAGCCGTCTTATTGAAAGGGGTCTTCTAAAGCCTTTGGAGCCGACTCCGCCTCTAAATCCTTTATCGCCAGATATAATCCAACCCAGTAGTGCGCCTTCCACTAGGGGCACGGTTATTTAACCAACAATTACATGAGGTTCCGGCATAAGATTCAAGATTTGATAGACAACAAGGTGATTTCCCAGCCGACTGTCATTCAGAAACCAAATGTTACCACCAACCCGCTACCGAACCATGCAAATCAGCAAAATGTGAATGCCGCTGAAAGGGAGTTAGAAGGATTTGATCCCACAAAATTCATAGTCTCCGCAATAGAATCGAAGCTAATTACAGTTCTGCCGTCCAGTCCAGAGGTACTACTGCTCAATGACCTTATTTAGGATCTGATAAATGATGATTTTGATAATTTCTCGATCTTTATCGTCCACGAGGAGGAAGTTCTTCTCCCTGTTGACGGTAATGATGAGAAAGATGAAGAAATTAGACGGCAGTGGGAAGATTTGGCCAGTTTTGATGCCTTAGACAATTTTGAGGAAGTAGGAATCAACATCTAATGCATGTCTCGACTGTTCCAAGCGACGATACAGCCTGGCACCAAGGGCAGCTTGGTATGGAGAAGCCAACCCGAGTTTTGGAGCATAAGAGATAGGGAAAACGGTATTAGAAATAGGAGAATCCTCAAACGAAAATGAAGTTGATTGTGAAAGTAAGCAGGAAGAAGATCCACTAGTCAGTGAGAAAATCTAGAAGGAGAAAGAGCAGAAAGAAAAAGAGGAGAATTCACCCCAAGTGAATTTGTTGGGAATTGTAGGTCCTGCATTTGACACTTTAGTATACATTGTTCCTTTTCATGAGTCAAAATCGAGAGCACCTCTACCCGAGGGACCGATCTTATGTTCTCTCGAAGTAGATTACCAAGAAGAGAACGACATATGGGAGTTAGAAGAGATCGAGCTGGAATTCACGGATATAAAATACGATAAAGGAAAGGATGTGCCGAAATGACACCCAATTGTCGAAGAGCGACATGACCATAAAAGCCTGTAGGAACCTTAGGGCCCTCCCCCACCACATGGTTTGTTGGAGGCAAAACTAAAAAGATTATTGTTTTTAAAAACGATTTTTGATAAAAAAATTAACTAGACGGGCAAACGCCGAAATGGGCTCCAGATAAAACTTTTGATATCGAACGATCAAAATAAAATTCGTGCAACAAAAGTTAATTTAGAAGAATACCTTTTGTCAATCTAATCTTCAACTATGACTTGATTCTGAGTTGAAACTCTAGTCAGATCTTTTACTGTATTTCCTTACGCGATCCTCGAACGTAGTGTGGGCTACAATCCTCCGAAAAATCGTACCTGCAGAACCCCGATATATTTAAATCTTAAAAGATAAAAAATAATATAATAATAATAATGATATAAAATCATCAAAAATTGGTTCAGCCTACCCACATATATATAGGGCTACAGCAGGGACCTGAGGAGTAATTATGAGTTAGAATTTCAATGAAATACATGCATCTACTTGAGGTTTCTGCAATTATGGAAAGATATACAATGGTTTCTGTAATTTTCATAAAAGACTGAATTACAATTCACACCACTAAAGAACTATAATTGAACTCTAATCCAAAATCTCAAGACCTTCTTGCATTGAGCTCCTGTTATTAAATGCTTACCATTTCACCCCACGTTAAGATTCCTGATACCCGCCAATTAAATTTAATTACTGACAATTTAATTTAATCGACATCTTGATAATCCTTAAGTCTTTCTGCTTAACTTATTTGACCGCCAGATAATCAAATCCACTTGCAGGGTTTGGTCCGGTTAAAACTTATGAGCATCCTTAAGGGGGTATCATCAATCCCGATATTTTGGGATGTGAATTTCGTCAATAATTAATATTTTTTATATAAATAATACCGCTATCTAACTAACCAGAAATATAGACCCATATAAGATCGCACCATTTAATGAATCAAAATAACGAATATTAAATATATACAAATCAATAATTATTTTAGGATTAAGAGGATAAGCACTATT
>JAULJZ010187214.1:0-45817 GCA_032270985.1 Heliamphora pulchella | reverse complement strand
GTTTAAATAGGAGGAGGATAGGGAACACATGGGGGACAAAAGTACACAAGGAAGCTTCCTTTTCTTCACTTCATTAATAAGGCTTTGAGTTTGATTTGAGTTGAGGTGAGTTGTGATGGCTAAAAATTCAGATATAGAGAGGCTAGATGTAGCTATGGGGCTGATTGGGGGGACAAAATCTGATCCCCCGTCAATCAAGGTATTTTTTCTCGATTTGCGTGCCCTTTTGTGCAAAAAAATGCATTAAAAGTTAATTTGATGTATCTTTTTGGTAACTTTTCCTACGGAGACCTATTATTTTGGTATGTTTATGATAAATCTAGTATTCCCATGTATCATCATAATTCCCATAGCAATTGATTAAATAGATGTAATCTTTTAAGTTAAATTAAGCTACTTTGGCATTATCTGACTTTTTGACTTATTTTGTTATGTATGAATTTCAATAATAATTTGTTTGCTTTTGTTAACATATAACACCATATTATTATGTATATTACTTGTTCAACAAGTATTAGATCATCAAAATACTTAACTTAATACCTTTTTCTTTAAGCTAAAAGAAAGCAGAAAATCACTTTTTGGCACTCTTCCCAAGGTGGTCGGCCACTAAGGGGTATTTTTGTTATTTTTAATGTTATTTTATCATTTGATACTTTATTGTACTTCCTTGATTTATGGCATTCATGTGTCAAAATTTGAATTTTTAAAATTTTTCGAGCTTAACTCTTGTCTCAAGCAATTTGGTCTTAAAATCTTGAGCTCTTAACCTCAATATTCGGGTTTTAATATATACTTGTGTGTTTTCCCCTCTTTCTCAGGTCTCGAGCTCGAAAGGTTAAAGGGTCGGGCCGATTCTTCTTACTGAACTTAGGTTCGAGATTTTGTTTCTTTTGAGATGTTCTTTCTTTTTATTTTTTTTATTCGTATCTTGAGTTCGGGTTATTACAAAAAGGAGGAGAAAGAAGGAGAAGAAGCTAAGGAAGAACAAGGAAGTTCCTAGAGGGCAAATCCACTATTCTTAGAGCTTCAAGACAAGTTAGTAAATTCCCTAAAATCTTCTTTCATTCTCTTATAGAATTTCCCTCAATCGATCTCTATAATCAGCCATAAGAATAATAAACAAGGATTCACTTAAAAAGGCGTCGTAGAAGTAGATGATGGACTATTCATGTATGATTAAGTGTTGCATGTGCTTACAAGTGAGCATTTTTGAGTTTTATGGTTTAAATAGGTTCTGAAACTTTGGTTTGTATGAGTATATGACATGCATGAAAAGAAAATACATAAAAAATTAACACAACATGAGCTAAGTTATCAAAATCCTAGATAACCTGATTTTCTGGGCATACTAACATTCTGCCATGAACTTTAAAATATCATAACTAATTGTAGAAAAATAATCTAAATGTGATTTTTATGTCCAGGCCTATATTTTTAAGTTCTCTTTCATACAAAATTGGTTTGAAGTGATTTCGTTGGGTAGAACTCCAGATATACCCATTTTACCAAAGAGTGTCATATTTTGACCATTATGAGTTATAGACATGAAAACCCTATGTTAGAGTGAGAACCGAGCTTAGGTCAAAACATAAAACATTTAGATAACACATTTATCTTGCTGTCCACCAAAGATGAGAAAAACATATGAAGTCTTGATAGGTTAAAATCCTTCCCAAAGTTACTATTGCATTTCAGTGACTGACAGAACTCTATGTCACACATTTTTGTGAGACTAAAACCTCACTTTTTAATAGCCAAATCCAACAGTGAAAAATATGAAAAATGCAGCTAACATATTAAACTAAATACTGAGAAACAAAAAGTCCAAAATACCCTCGGATGGTCCCCCAAAAGTTTTGAGCATTCTCCATTGAAAACCTATTCTGCAGACCCTTTTTAGGCTGACTAAACCCATTTTATAAAATGGCCAAAATCATCAGCTTGCTCCAAACAACTAGCCCTAGCACAAAACATGAAACTTGTAGGGGAAACCTTAAAATAAAATCTTCGAAAATATTACACCCATAACCCTTGATTTGATGCCCCAAAATCGATGCCAACAGAGTCTTAATTTCTACACTTTTCTCTATAAAGTGCTGAATGGTTTTCCCTTCATTAAATCAAATGACCTTTTTTCCCTTGGATCTAATCTTAGTGTTAAATATGAAAGTTGTAGAAAATATTTTTATCTAATTGGTACTCAAAAATAAAAATTAAATCTAAGTTTAGGTATCTCAAAACACTATTGTAACTTTAAAATTGGCGTTTGAATAATTACCCAAATTTAGCTAAGTGATGAGTAGCGTGTCATATTGTGGAATTTGAATATATGGATTTTAAATGATTCATGTGAGTGATTGGTGTATGAAATTAATAATTTAATGATTAGAAACTATGCCGATAGGTTGGATCCATGTCACATAAATTATAACTTATGTTTTGTATACTTGTACTTTATGCTTTATTGAGTTGTACTGTATGGTTTAAAAACTTGTACTTTACACTATGTTGGTTTGTGCATCATGCCATGTTTAGTTTCATACCATGCTATGGTTAAGTTGTACTTCAAGAGACGAGTTGTTGTATCATAAGCATCATTGCATTGCACCTGGGGCATCATGTGGGCTGTATCCTGTACATTGGTTTTTGGTTATTTCGTACCTTGGTCTTATTTGTGAGAATTTGGTTTCCATCGCTCCTTGAGTTATGGTTATATTATAGAAGTGGTGTTGACAATGGGCCATACACGTCCTGATCTGTGTTACGTCTTGATCCATATCACGTCTTAAGCCGAACAACCATTATACGTCGCTGTGATCAGGAACGTTGATATACGGGAACCTAACATACGAAAATGTAGTGGTACCATTCGAGTTATTATATTGATATGTTGACTTTAGGCCATATATGTTCTGAGTCGTGTTACGTCCTGAGTCGTGTCACGACTTGAGCCGAACAGTCGCTATACGTCGTTGTGATCGGGAATGATGATATACGGGAACCTAATGTATGGAAATGTAGTGGTGCCATTCTAATTATCGTGTTGGGTATGATTGACTTTGGGTCATATATGTCTTGAGCCGCGTTATGTCCTGAGCCGTGCCACGTCTTAAGCCGAACGTCCGCTATACACCGTCGTGATCGAGAATGTTGGTGTACGGGAGCGTAACGCATGGGAACGTAATGGTGTCACTCAAAATTTGATTGGTTGATTTATACTTGGGTTGGGCATCTATATTGTATCCATTTGCATCACACACTAGCACATTTATTTATGTACATGCTTATCCTACCGTAAATGTTAAATTTATCTGTGCCCATGACCTTAAATTGTATTGGGTGCTATACGATATGGACTGTAGGATATTTTGTAGTGAGTTTGTTAGAAGGTTTAGAAAATTTTCTTCTGAGCTTTAGCTCATAGCATTCGTGCCACATGTGAGTGTGATGAGTTCCTTGAGAAAGTTACCCTCGAAGAAAAAGATGAAATTGAAGAACAGAGTAAGTGGCAGGAGCCAGCGGACCCTAACAATGCTAGCTGAAGAATTGGGTTTTTACCTTTTGCTCTTTTTGTTTCGTTTCCAAGGGCATATTGTAATTTTTGTTAAATTTTTTGGTGAAATTGTAATCGTTTTGTACTTATGAACAGTTCAGAACTCTTAATGATATAATATTTGTAATATGTAAATATGAATGAATGGTTAGATTATTCTCCTTATTTATACTTATGTATGTCCCGACGTGTCCGGAGGACGAGGTGCCACAGGTATATTTCTATCTATGCAAAAGAATCCCAACCACAATATTAGTTCTATTTTTGATAATGCTCTTGATGTTGTTTGAATAAATGTTGTTGTGGATCAATTTAACGTTATAGGGAGAGTTATTTTTTTGTTATTCTTGCTAATCCATGTGAGAAATCATATATATTATAACACTGAAATTATTTGAATTGGTTTTTATTCCCATTATGCTATTTTTATATAAATAATGTTAGACCTCTTAAAATTGGAATTTGTTGCTTTCGACATTTCATGAAAAAATTAGTTGTCTTGAATTCTTGATGTGGAGTTTCACTTTGATGCCATGGATTTTAGAAAAACAATAAAAGAACAAAATAATGCATCCCAAGACGACTGTGCAAAACTAAAAAAGTTTTATGTCAAAAGCACTTTTGAGTAGCACATATCCTTAAGGCTCTCTTTTTTTAGCATACTTGAGTCTATTGTACCAACCTTAAGCAGAAGAAAAAGGGTTTTGAAAAGTAGGATGGGATGATATATGGGATAGAGTTGAAGGAGATTTGATCATTCTCAACGAATTTGATTATGGCACCCCAGCTTCCGGGTACATTGGTACACACATAAGCATACATATGGGATATTATAACCCATTCATTCATAGATAATAAAGTACTTAATTGCATAATAGAGCTTAAAGCTCGACAAAACATTAGAATTTAAAATAGTCATTACAGTCATCCAACAAGTATCTTAGGTAAACAAAAACAAACAAGGTCAATCTATTGCTCCCCAGGAGCTGTGTCGAATTCTTGGCGTTCTTCGTACCCTTCCTCTTCAAAATACTCGAGTTTAGTGAAACACTCTTCCATTGAAAAATCTTGCCCTTCACCTGTGGCGTAAACACCGTCAGCAGAAGCTCCGAAGTAAAACACTCTAAACTTCCTTACCAGATTTCACAACACAAATTCACTACAACACATATCGTCGAAAACCTTAGGCAGTTATAAATTAAAAGACAGGCAAGAGTTAAAATATACAGCATGATGAACAGGTAATATGCAAGAGTAATAGTGCAATGCGATGAAAAATGCGCAATCCCAAAATGCACCCAGGGACAGAACTTAAATTCCACGTTGGGAATTACAAGAGTAGACTTTATAGGTAATTGATCACTAAAGCCATCATCGCGCCTCGTTGCGAATAGTAAATATATCGTCAAGTTTCATGCCACAGCTGTTTTACTCATTAGAAACAGTGTGAGGGTAGACCATCTCCTATGGCCAACTAAAAATCAATAATTTGTGCACTTATCTAACAAACCCACCTTAAGACCAGTGATGCATTTGTCGGTGTCAACCCAAAGTCCATGTTATGAAAGACTGACTACTAGCAATGAACCCATGGTGCCAAAACAAGTATCCATCATAAATAATTTTCTACACCGAGGACGCACCCAAGGTATAAATCGGGAACGAAGCCCAAAACCACATATAAATCGGTAACCAGTGACGTCCTAGACTTAGAACTAAGGAGACAAAAACTCCAATGTATCCAAATCCACAATGGTACGATGAATGTAACAATGATAATGCTTGTGATGGTATGATATTCATTTCAAAGTACAATTACTTATTGCATGGTATGGCAAGGTACAATTCAACATAGCATGAAGTACCACAAGTTGGAGCATAACGGTAGAATCTTTAAATAAGATTCAAATTTATGGAAAAGGTCATACTTCATCATATATCCACATAAATTTAGTAGTTATCGCATTTAGTCCAAATAAAACATTTAAAACAAGTCAGATAGCCAAAACATGCATTATTACACACTTAACAATTCACAAGTCAACTTTTAATTACTTATTTGCAAACTACAGCAGCGAATTGGGTTATTTAGAATTTGAGTTTGGTTTTGATTTTTTCTCACAACCTAGATAAAAATATTCTCTACAACTTTCGTGTTTAACACTAAGGTCGAATCCTAAGGCAACTAGGGGAAATAAATTAAATAAGTGAAAATGGTTCAGCATTTTTTTTGTAAAATTACAGAAAAGGGGCCTCAGTTGGTCTCAGGTTTGGGGCATCAAAATAGGTTCTACTGAGCTAGATTTTTGATATGTTGTAGTTCAATATGTTCCCTACAAGTCTTATGAATAGTTCTCTGGGTAGTTATTTGGAACAAGTTAGAGAAATAAGTCATTTTATAAAATTTGTCAATCAGCCCTTAAAATCAACAGTAGAAATAGTGCTCAACAGAGGTTTCAAAAATAGTTTGGGGGATCACCCGAGGGCGTTTTAATCTGAAATCTGGACAGTAGTTAGAATGATATGTTAGGTACACTTTTCATGAAAACCACTTTCGGATTTGGTCACTAAAAATAGAGGCTTTTGGTTGCACAACAATGTGTGACAGAAGGCACTATAGTTTGCTGAACCACAATAGTGAATTTAAGAAGCATTTTGACCTATCCAATCTCAATCGTTTAGGCTCATTTTTGGTGGGTAGTGAGATATATAGGTTATCTACAACTTTCATGTTTTGACTTAAGCTCGAATCACGATGTAAAATAAGGTTTTGAGGTCAGGAAAACCTACTGGTCCTAAACTGACACACTTTGATAAAAGTACTTCTCGCAACACTTCAAGAACACTCAAAGCTCACAAATTCTGGTCTCTCTCTAGAGTGACCGAACATATGGAGGAAAAAAGGGAGGTTTAAGTCTTGTATTTATAGAGGAAAATTTGGTGAGAGTAATGATGCATTTTAAACTTTAATTTAAAATTTTCTTTTTCTCATTGACTGCATGGGAGGTGGGGAATATTTGAGAAAGATAATTTCAGATCTTGGGCATGGGAATTCAGTGGGGACTGTTTGGATGGCTCAAAAGTTGCTTTTTGCATTATTTTATTAATTAAATGGGGTTTTGGTGCACTGTTGGGCAAGAAAAGCCTTAAAAAATAATTTTTATGGATCTTTTTAGTATCCCAACCTCATAAAACATATTATATTAGTAAATTTATGATTATTTTTTGTCTTCTAATGAATTATTATAATTTTTTTATAATAATTGAATAATTAGTTGTAAGCAACTAAGTCATTTTAAGTTAATTTGACAATTTGTGATTTTTTTACTTATTTAATTGTGTAAGAACTTTAATACTACTTTATTTGCTTTTCTTAGCTTATAATATTATATTATTGTATATATAAATTGTTGGAATAAGTCTTGGGTTATAAAGATACTTGATTGGTACATCTTTCTCTTAATTTAAGCTTAAAATACAAAAAGTGACTTTTTGGCACATTTCTCTAGGCATAACCAGCCAGTAAGGGGTAATTTTGTCATTTTTTGTGTTATTTTACTTTTTGCAACTTATTTGTGTTTAATTCTTTAATTTAGGGTGTCTATGTGTCAAATTTTATATTTTAAATACTTTTTGGTATACCAAGGGTATTTTGGTTATTTTACCCTTTTATGTGAATTTTTGATTTTTAATATAATATTTCATGACAATTACTTATTTTAGAATGTTGGAAGGTTCTCCTGGTGTTGGCGTCTTGTCTTTTGAGTTTTGAACATTTTTAGGGTTTTTGAATCGAATTAGGGTTTTGGATAGAGTTAGGGTTCCTAACCTTTTAGTGACATAAGGTCTCGTATGCTAGTAATTGCCAATGCTATGGTTTGAACCAGGTCATTACAACTAGGGTTCTACCGAGTCGTTACATTGATATTAGGTGGCAAAAGGACGTCATGGTATAGTAATGGATTAGTGATTATATTATGTTTTGGAATAGTTGGCGATGCCATCTTTTTAGAGTTAATAAAGTTTTGAGTTTTAGGGTAAAGTTGGATGCATGGTGTAGCGTTGGGATTTAAGAGTTTTAGAAAATGGTCAAAAATATGAGAATCCAAAGATATTTGAAAAATATTTTAATTCCTTAAAAATGATTCTTTGAAAACTTATTTTTATTGAAAATAGAGTTGCCACTTAGTTTTTGAATAAAACTAAGAAAAACAAAAATGGCTACTGATCTTGAAAATGTTTAATTAGAGGAAAAAAGTTCGAAGGCTAAAATACGAATCGGGGAAGGTGTTAGGCACCCCGTTCGTCCAATCGTAAGGTTGGCCTACACTAATCATCATTGGTTCTTTGATAAGAATTTCTCAAATGCATACAAATAAAAAAAGTTGAAGTACAGAGAGAACATCCAAAATTAAATATGAAAAATACATAAGATATGTACATAGAACTCCAAACAAAACAAATAAGAAAAGAAAATCCTAAGTACTATGGCATGCAATTTCTAACTAAAGGATACATAGAGCACACCCGAATGCAATATTCACAAAAATAAACTAACTATCATGATGTGCTTAAGTGAACGAAAATATACTAGAAAATGTTAAAATTATCTAAACATGATTTGTTACAAAAGATAAACTAAACTATTCTAAACTTGCTTTCAAGTAAAATAAAACATGCTTTCACATTAATAGGATGAGTATTTAACACTAAAAGTAAAGAAAATTTACTAACAAAGAAAATAATGGTTTCATAACAAAGAGAATTTAGACGTTTGAAGAAAAGAAAAATAAAGAAAAGGTTTATTAAGAAAATTATTCTAGAATGAAAAAGTTAGAAGATGTTATTAAACTAAAGAAAAAAAAAACCTAACTATTTACATTTTATACTTTTAAAAGAAACAAAAGAAAATAATAAAAAAAAGAAGAAAATTGCTATAATAAGAGAAAATTTATACTAATATTTGAAGATTAATTTAAGAGACTTTTGAGACTTTTGGGTTTAACAAAAGCAAATAAAAGAAGAATAAGGTAAGTATTATGAAAAGAAAAGAAAAAAAAATGAAAAAGAAATAAAGAAAAATAAATACTGAAAGAAGATAAAGTTACATTACAAGGAAAACAAAATAACACTACATTATAAGAAAAATGAATGAAAATAAAATGAATGCTAAAAAATTAAACCAATGCTAATAAAGGAAATTAAATTACATTAAAAGAAAAAGAAAAAGAAAAAGAAAAAGAAGATAATGGAATATAAACTTAAAATAAGACTAAAAAAATAAAAGAAGCTAAAACATAACTATTTATTTGTCAAATACGAATATAGTATAGGAAACTATATGTATATGCATGTAAGTGCATTATTATAACAATTCACAACATTGATAAGTTCTAATTGCTAAGATATGTTAGCACTAATTTAATAAATTAATAAAAGAAAAAAAAAATCAAATGTGTTAAGTGTGAGTGTGAGAAAGTTAATAACTAAATAATGAACAAATTACATAAGAAAATTTAGACAATAAACAAGGTGAATTACGTAAACAAAAGAAATATGCGAATTGAAATTAAAAATTAACCCGATCACTCCAAAAGGGAGAGAATGGAGTTAGAAGGATCGGGGATCCAAACGAGGTACCTAGATTGTCGAAAAATTCTCAAGTCGGGAATGTGCTTCAAGGGGCCAATTCTCGGGTGATGGTCCAAACATGGCTTCAATGTAGGCGTCAGAGGTTCGAATTTTGGTATTTTGGTAGGGCTTTGGTGTCGAAGCTTGGAATTGCTCAGCAACTCGGTAGAGCTTCTCTCACTAACCCTCCCACTCAAATTATGTCCTTGAAAATATACCAGAGGTATGGTATTTATAGAGTTCTTCAACCAATGAGGTGTTGCCACGTTCTAGGGTATGTCAGGCCATTTGGAGTTGGCGGTCGCTAGGTTTAATGTGGCAGTCGTTGTGTAGAAAGAAGATTCCAAAGGGTTCTATTGGCGGTCGCCAAAATGCAAGTTGGCAGTCATCAGGTTGAAGGAGACGGTCGCCACTTTTGGCTAGCGTTTCCAAGAGGTTCTAATAGAGGTCGCCACAATGAACATGGTGGTCGCCTTACTTGGACAGCAAGTTTTAAAGTTTCGACAAAATTTTTTTGGTTTGAAGGTTTTGGGTTCAAATACTAAGCTTAGATCACTTCTCGAGGATCGAACTGAGGCACCATTCCACCTATTTTCATCATCGGATTCACCTAAGATTAGGCGAGGTCAAATTGGGGTGTCTATAGTTGCCCCGCTTTGATATTACCTGCATAGCAATGCGTGAAGCAAGTTATATCAAAAACCTAGGGAGAACAACCATTTGACCGAGCCATCAATCTTAGGCCACAAGCACACAAACATATATATGATATTTGTCGTACTCGAATTTTTATCGAGCTGCTTATGTACCCCTTTGCTAGGGATCAGACCAAAACCTAGTTCCCAGGGCAGAAATGCAAGGTAAGAATATGATGCAGATGCTATCATGAACAAATGCTGACATGATGCAAGTACTGGTATAAACATGAATGTGATTGAACAAGTCCTAGAGATCGAGTTAAGCTATAAAGGGAGCACAAACCTAGTCAAAGATCGAGTTAAGATCTAAGAATTCGGCTGGTAATTAGATAATTAAAAGGATCGAGTTAAGATCTAAGAAATTGAAAGCGACAAGGAACTGATGGGTCGAGTTGAGACTCGACAATTCAAAACGATAGCGGGGTAAAAATAGTCAAAAGCCAAGTTATGGCTTAAAACTATTCAAACTGGGAATAAAGCCACGAATTAATAGGTTAAGTTAAGATCTAAAAATTCGGAATGAAACATGGGATAAAAATAATTGAAAGCTATGTTACGGCCTAAAATTAGGTTTATCGGGAAGAAAACCACGAATCAAATAAGTCGAGTTAACATCTACAAATTTAAAACGAGGTGCGAGATAAAAATAATTAAAAGTTAAGTTATGGCTTAAAATTAGATTTATCAGGATGAAAAGTACGAATTAATAGGTCGAGTTAAGATCTAAAAATTCAGGACGAAGCGCGAGATAAAAATAATTAAAAGCCAAGTTACGGCTTAAAATTAGATTTATCGGGATGAAAACCACGAATTAATAGGTCGAGTTAAGACCTAAAAATTTGGGACGAAGCGCGAGATAAAAATAATTAAAAGCTAAGTTACGGCTTAAAATTATTTATCGGGCGGAAAACCACGAATTAATAGGTCGCGTTAAGACCTAAAAATTCGAGACGGGACGCGAGATAAGGATTTAAAACACAAAATTATTTTTTGGAATTATTCCTAAATACACAAAATTTTCTCCAATCATTTTTGAAAATCTCTAAAGGTTATTTTTAGAAGGACACACATACAAAATAAAGAATTTAAAGAAAAAAAATTAAAGATTTTATGTTTTCTAAAAAAAATTATTTTTGCTAATAAAATAAAGAGAAAATAATCTATGCTAATAAAATAGATGCACACAAAGGAAATAAAATGCATGCAAATAATAAGATAAGCAAAAACATATATTAAAAGCCCTAACAGCCCCTCACAAATCCTAAAACGTCATAATGATGAACTGACACGACGTGACCATTAGTAACCTGACGGTCGCCGAGCCTAAACCCCTCTAACATAGCGACCACCAAGTAAAAACCCCTCCAACATGGCAATCGCCATGCGGCGATTGGAGAACATGGTGGTCGCTAATATGAGATATGGCGACCGCCAACATGAGATGCGCATAAGGCCCCTAGGTCGCGTGGATTTGGTTCATTCTCTCATACCGCTCTCTCTCTCTAGCCCTTGTTCTCTCCCGTCTCTCTCTCAAACTTTCCTTACCTTCCCTTAACTCTTTAGCTTTCGTGTTCTTTCTCTTTCACACGATGTTTATACTTCTTTTCGTGATCCTATTTCTCTTTATGGGGGGCCAGGGCCGTGACGATGACTTAGGGGCGAGACGAGGCCCTTCTGCCACTAGGAGCTCCTCCATGGGGACTCTCGGGGGTACGTCCACTAGCATTCATGCGGGTGGGGTTACTTCTACGCATCCCACTACTGCGATGGATGCTCTTGTACTCAAGGTGGAGCGTGCCTCCCACCGGGCTGCTGAGGAGGCACGGGAAGCTGCTGAGGCTCAAGCGGCTGCTGATACTGCTACTGAGGCCACTGTAACCGATTTCTTGGATCCTGATGCTAGAGAGGGTCATCCGGCACCCTTCGACCCTCATACCTATGCTCTAGCACCCTATCGCGTGGTTCCACGTGGGATGAGACGCTACGAGCCTCCTACCGATGCCGTTGCTACTAATGTTCTTCTACGGGAGCCCGACCATCACATTTCTCGTTAGCGCCCATTGGTAAGTATCCTATCCTTACCATTTCAATACCGAAGCATGATATATCAAACGTAGACGTATGCCTAGGATCTCTCATATGATGATGAACGATGATGATTTATTTTAATAAGATGATGTTGATGAATGATTTTGATGATGTTCGATATTTGGAATTTGGACTTAGCTTAGTTACCTTTGCTATGGAGATTTAAAACAGTAGAGACACCAGGATTTTGAACAAATAATGAAATGGTCAATTATTTTAGAGAAAAGTACAAAATAAAAGGGCTTGAATTCTTTTATTTTTAGGAAAAATATAAAAAAACAAGGGGGTGTTTTTTTTTTTTTGGGCATGAAAATTGAAGGGATAACTTTTATCAAGAATCCTAAAATTAGAGGTGATTTTGTCAAAAATTTCTGAATAAAGAAAGTTTTCTCAAATCACAAATTCTAGAAGTCTAAGGGGTATTTTTAAAAAATCTAGAAAATTAGGAAAATTTTGGTAATTCTTAGAAAATTTTGAAAGAATTCTAGAAAAACATTTTAGAAAATCCTAGAAATTTTTTAGAAATTTGTGAAAAATTTTAAGAATATCCTGAAAATTTTTTTAGAAAAATTCAAGAAAATGTTAGAAATTTTTAGGAAATTTTAGAAATTTTAAGAAAACCATGAAATTTTAGAAAATCCAAAAAATTTTAGGAAAATTTTAAGAAAACACTAAAAATTTTTAGAAAAATTCAAGAAAATGTTGGAAATTTTTAAAAAATTTGAGAAATTTTAAGAAAACCCTAAAAATTTTAGAAAATTCTAGAAATTTTAGAAAGATTCTTCTAGAAGATTGGGGTAAATTTTTAGAAAGTTAAGGAGAATCTTGAAAAATCCTAAAAATTTGGGGTAAATTTTTCAAAGATCTTAGCAAATTATAAAGAAAATTATTCAAAGTCTCTTAGAAAATTATAAAGAAAATTATTTAAAAAGTTTTAGAGAATTGGGGCGATTTTTTTTATTTTTAGGAAACTCCTAGTAAAATTGAGGAAAATGGGCAAAACATAAATATTAAATGGAAAGATTAACTCAAAATGATAGGGATTGGCCCTGGCACACCAGGGCTTGGGGTTCCTAGTCTTTTACTAGAATATGCACAAATCTAAGGTTAGGAAGATTTGCCTGATTTGTCAGGGCTTAGAAAGAACCGAAGGGTCGTCACTTACACACGAACTTAGGGTTAGAAAGATTCACTTGATTTATCAGGGCTTAGGAAGAACCGAAGGATCGCCACTTACACACGAACCTAGGGTTAGGAAGATTTGCCTGATTTATCAGGGCTTAGGAAGAATCGAAGGGTCACCACTTACAGACGAACTTAGGGTTAGGAAGATTCGCTTGATTTATCAAGGCTTAGGAAGAACCGAAGGGTCGCCACTTACACGCGAACCTTGGGGTAAGAAAATTTGCCTAATTTATCAGGGAACCAAAGGGTCGCCACTTACACACGAACCTAGGATTAGGAAGATTTTCCTGATTTATCAGGGCTTTGGAAGAACCGAAGGGTCGCCACTTACACACGAACGTAGGGTTATCACTCAGATATTTTTCTATACTTTACTTGCTCGATCTGTTCTTACATTTTCTTTGTTTGTCTTGCTCTTTTCAGGCCGGTCATTATGTCCAAGGCTTCGGAGCTTCTACCTTCGGAGAGGTATTGGAGTGGTATGATGCCCTCCCTGCTCCTAGCCGGCCCATTGTTGATGCCTCCGGCTTTGCTCGATTCATACCCCTATTGGGTAGGACGAGCAACGATCAGGTTTGGGTGACGGCCTTGGCGAAGCGGTGGTGGGATACCACCAATACCTTCCACTTTACTACTTTTGAGGCCACTCTGATGCCTTTAGACTTTGCATTGATTACTGGCATCCGGGTTGGAGGAGCTCCTATTCCGTTCAACCCGACCAATGTTGGTTCTACCGACGCGCTGATGTACTTTCTTAGAGCTATTCCCGCTCAGATGGGTCACGACAGGGTCCGGTATATCTGGTTCTTTGAGCGATTCAGACAGTTTCAGTGTATTGAGCCCCGCCACTACGAGTGGGTTGCCCGAGGCTTTTTAATGTATATGTTTGGTACCTCCTTGTTTTCGAGCAAGGGAAATACCGTCCATTTGCATTACTTGGGTGCCCTGGCTCATCTGGACCGGGTTGCCTCATTTGACTGGGGAGGAGCAGCTCTTGCTACACTCTATAGCTTCATGCGGACCTTGACCCGGTTTCCCAAAGAGCTCAGCATCGGGGGATACTGGAGAGTTTGGGAGGTATGCTTTAGTTTATGTAGTTTTCCATTTATTTCCATTCTTTTGTTTATTCATTATTTGCTTGCTGACATCTTTTCTCTGCAGCTGTGGACCTATGAGTTCCTCGGATTTCATATCATGGCGAACTCGACGGCAGACCCTCTGGTTATTCCTCGTGCAGCCCGGTGGTCCCAAGGCCTAAAGGGAAGAAGGCTGGAGGGAAGGACATAGATTGCTTCCAGGTGTCCTTAGACCGGCTGACCCCTGACCAGGTATCATTATTTCCTGCTTACTGCGCTGTACATTACTCTCTGCATTATACTGCTCACTGCACTACACTGCACTGTACTGTACTACTTCTATTTTTTTTCTGCCCTGCACACTTATTACTGTACACTGTTCATCATACTACGTGGCTTACTGTTCTTCGCATTGTACTATATTTTGAATTGTTTTAGGTCCATTGGGATGTCTGGAGGGGCGCGTAGGATCGGGCTGGCACAGATCTGCTGCGTAGCCGAGATGTCGCTGCGAGGCGTATTCTGCTGGAGGGGCCATTCGGAAGGGAGTATTATCTTAGAGAGCGAGTGGTCCGCCAGTCGCTCGGCCTTGATCACTTCTGGTTACCTGTGGTTTCTTGAGCTTGTATGCGCTAGACTGATCATCTAGGCCGGGTCGATCTGCTGCTGGAGTTGGTGGGGACCCATGCTGCATAGCTACTGGTGGCTAAGGGGGATTACATTGCTGTTGGGACCTCTAAGACCTGGCTCGGCTGCCCCTGGTGGTAGGAGGAGAGGACAGGCACCAGAGGCTGCTAATGTTGGTGCTGCTGGCCCTGGAGCTGGAGCTGCCAGAGGAGTGATAGGTCCGGAGATTCCCTGGGAAATTCAGACCGTGGCATATGGCTTCCCCTTCTCCCTTCCTATTCCAGTCCCGCCAGTTTCTGAATTCGGAGCAGAGATTGGCCAGGTATTTCCTTATCTTTACTCTTTTCTTTCATTTTTTGCTTTATTTGTCTAACTGTCTTTTTCTTTTCCTTCTGTAGTTTAATTAGGCATGGGTGGACCATCTGCTACTGATATTTACGGGTCAGAGGGCATTGATCTGTCAGCTTGATGCCACTGTACGAGCAGATGGCATCGCTTTCACTCTTGCAACCATATTAAGTATCTTCATGACTCCTTCCAACCTTTCTATTTCTTTTCATGTACTATGTTCTGATCCTTATTTTCTTCTAACAACCTCCGGTACCAGCTGTCGGCATGGTACCACCATAGGCTACTGCTCCTTCTCCAGCTCCAGCCCCAGCCCGAGGTAGTGGTTCTCGTGCTGCCTCCTCTAGAGCTCGCTCCCGAGGATCTGTCTCTTCTGTCCAGAGCCGTTCTAGAGCCATATCTTCTTCTTTCGGTAGCGATGGAGATGACTACATTGAGAGGCTCTTTGAGGACATGAGCTTGTACGAGGCTGGTCCTTCCTCCTGCCAGGTCTGACCCAGGCATTAATGAGAGAGAGCTTCCCCCCTCCCTAGTTTCATTCTGGTACATTTATTTTGATGGGCCTGCGTGCCCCAGTTTGACATATTTACATACAATTACTTGATCCATGGGCCTGCGTGCCCCAATTTTATAGTTTATTAGGCCTGGGTGTCCCAGCTTTGTGGGCCTTTGTGCCATTTATTGCCTTATATCCATCTGCTTATATGGTTCTTTGCTCAAACTATCATGGATGCATAGTTCAGATGCCACAACTAATACAGATCACACAAACTGCAAACTGACACACACCCGTTATGTTCACACTTGGTGATTGCCATAATACCACATGGCGGTCGCCATTTTCCACAAATGTTCACCTGGCGGTCGCCTCGTCAAAGGAATGATGTCACTGTACTATGCTTTTTAGAGTTGGTGGTCGCCAGTTCCAAGACGGCGGTCGCCACGTTGAACATACCTTTTACCAAAATTTTAATTTTTTGCCCTTTTCAGCCTTATAAATACAGCCCTGGAGGCCCCATTTGCTGTTACTTCGGCTCAAATGGCTTCTCCTCTTTCTTTATGGATTGAAACATTCTCCTATATTGAGCGTCTAAACTTTGCCGCATTTGGCCTTAATGTCTTTTTCTCACTGAGGACCGTGAAGATTAATAGGCCTTTACTGATGGCTGCTGCACAACTGTGGGATTTGCAGTCTCACGTCTTTCAGTTTGGCCTTGAAGAACTCTGCCCCACTGTGGAGGAGTTTGCCACCATTTTGGACTTGGCCACACGAAGCTCCGTTGCTGTTCCCACTTTCTTTCTCTCGACTCGACAGCAGGTGATACAACTTTGTGGTCTATCTTGGATGGAGGCCTCTCTTCTGACACATGATGACTGCCTGGACATACCTTGGATCATTGATAGATTTCGTCCCACCGGTGACCTCAGTAACCTTGATTTTTAGCTGCGGCGATGCTATGCACTTTTCTTCTGTCTTCTTGCCCTGTATCTTCTTGTCCCTTCTGACGGGCGTGTTAGTTGCGCCCTGGTTGACATTACCGGTCAGATGTGGATGGGGAGAGACTTTGTGCCACTTGTTTTAGCTAAGACACTGCTAGGCTTGGATGCTGTTCATCGTGGTGAGACCACCACCTTTGCTGGCAGCCCTTTACTTCTTCAGGTAAGCTCAATATTTTTACTCTTCACCAAACTCTCTGTCATACTACAAATTTTTTCTCTTACTGTTCTAACTTTTGCTGCAGATTTGGTTGATGGAAAAGGTGAACCTTGTACAAAAGCCTCCCATGGATAGGCACAATGCCGTTGCTTTCCTTTACCACCCGCGTTATCAGATATGTGACACTGAGGCAGCCTGGCGGTAGTTTTTTTCTTCTCTGAGTGGCCCAGATATTACCTGGCAGTGTCCTTGGTGGCAGATTCCTGCTATGACTCTGACCACTATGGATCATCCTGGTGTACTGCTGGTTGGCCTGTGTCAGACTTCCTTTTATTACCACTATCGGAATATGCGATAGTTCGGTCGTAGTCAAATCATCTTTTCTAGTATTCGAGGCCGTTTGTTTTCATCTACATTGCGGACCCCATTTCTAGCATCGTACTAGTATGCCTGACCATCTTGCTCACGGATGGTGATACAGGAACTGCAGTGCCTCGAGCTTTCTGCTGAGTATAAGACATGGCTAATATAAGACATGGCTAACACAAGACAGGGAGAAAAAGGATAAAGAAGAAGGGAAACAGGCAGCGAAAAGGAGAAAGATTTGAGGCCACCTGCTTTGTTTTGAAAATCTCATAGCTTTCTTCTTTATTTTGTAGAGTTTGGGACTTACGTGCCCTTTCTTTTATTTCAAAACTTTGTAACTCCAATTAAAGTGATGGAAAAACACCGACTTTATGTTTAAGTGGTTCAAATTTATCCAAATTTTTTTTATCATCAAAATTTCAAAAATTAATTTGCATTGGTTTTGCTCAGATTGAAGGATGGTTAAAAATGAAGAATGTGTCCGAACTTCTTTAAAAGAAGCTGCCTACATATCCCAAAAAGACGGAATCAGGCCATAACGTAGTTCGGGCTTAGTTTTCACTCGGGTATTGACACTCTCCTTTTTGTGATGCCCTAACTTTTGCCATGGTCACCCTTTCGGGTTTTCGGCCTTGCGGGCTGCTCTTACTTTTGTCCGAATTGTCTTTTTGATTTTCAACTCAGCGAGTTTTTATTTTCTCTTTATTTTTACCTCAAGAATAGTACTTTTTGAGTTGATCGAGGTTTACTGGAGTGGAGAACACATTGCCATCCAAATCCATAATAATGACTGCACTACCGGTCATGATGGCCTTGATGAGAAATGGTCTGGACCAGTTTGGCTTGAACTTACCTCTCAGATCAAAGATAGGAGCTCTGATTTCCTTAAGAACCAAATCTACTTCTCTAAGGTCTCGAGTCTTGACTTTCTTATTGAATGCTTGAGCTATCCCCCTTTGGTATCCTTGTACATGAAACAGAGCCTGCAGTATTCATTCATCAAACAAGAACAACTCTTCCATCTGGTTCCTCTTCCATTCTGCTTCTGAAATATTGGCCTCGGCCACTACTCTTAAAGAAGGGATTTCCACCTCAATGGGAAGCACGGCATCCATCCCGTACACTAGAGAGTATGTCATAACTCCTGTGGAAGTTTTGATTGATGTTCTGTATCCCCACAGAGCAAATGGTCAATGTTCCGGCTAATCCTTATGTGAGTTGATTGTCTTTTGTAGAATTTTCTTGATGTTCTTGTTTGCTGCCTTATCTTCTCCATTGGTTTGTTGTCGATATGGTGAGGACTTGTGGGCTACTATCTGGTATTCTTTGAAAAAATCCAAGACATCTCCTTGAAAATGCGAGCCATTATCTGAGATGAACTCATGGGAGACCCCATATTGAAAATTGATGTTTTCCTTGATAAACTTAGCAACATGAGAGGCTTTCAATATCGAGTAGGATAGGAGGCTGTTTCCACCCACTTGGTGAAATAATCAATGGCCACTAAGATAAACTCGTGCCCATTTAACGCCTTCGGTGTCACCTTACCGATCACATCGATGCCCCATACTGAAAGCGGCCATGGTGACGTCAGGTTGTATAGCTGAGATGGGAGAACGTGCATAAGGTTTGCATGAATCTGACACTTATGACATCTCCGCACAAATTGTATATAATCTGTCTCCATTGTTATCCAAAAGTATCCTTATTGTATGATTTTCTTGGCTAACATATTTTTGCTCATGTGCGGCCCATAGACTCTTGCGTGTATCTCTTTCATCAACTCTTGTCCTTCTTTGGCGTTGACACACAGCTTATTGACCCCTGAATGTCCTCAGTTGCATAGTCTACAGCCACAAATGACGAACTATGCAGATAGTCTCCGTATCGCCTTTTTATCCTTTTTGTTGGCAAACTTGGGATATTCTCCTTTCTCTATGAAGCTCTGAATGTCAAAGTACCATGGAAGACCGTCGGTGCTTTCCTCAATAGCGGCCGTTATTTCATATGCCGGCTTTCTCTTCTACTCAATTATCAAAGGCCTCATCCGAACTCTGGGTGGTATGTCAATCATGGATGCTAGGGTGGCCAGTGCATCGGCAAACTTGCTCTATAGTCTTGGTACATGGGATCACCGATTCAAAGCACGGTATCAACTTTTCTAGTTCTTGATGACAGAGAATCAAGGTTAAGTCCCTAACTTTCCATTCTCCTCTTGCTTGTGAAACTACCAGTGT
This sequence comes from Heliamphora pulchella, assembly GCA_032270985.1. Classification (NCBI taxonomy): domain Eukaryota; kingdom Viridiplantae; phylum Streptophyta; class Magnoliopsida; order Ericales; family Sarraceniaceae; genus Heliamphora; species Heliamphora pulchella. Next base: position 26,348 of record JAULJZ010187214.1, on the reverse strand, counting down.
CGAATCTCCAATGACTTCTAGTTTCTTTGCCCCAAGTTCTAGCACTGCCTCCAATCCAGCTAAACATGCTTCATATTTAGCCTGATTGTTAGTAACTTCAAAATTGAGCTTTAGAGATAAAGGAACGTGGGATTCGTCAGGAGTGACAATAAGGATTCCTATTCCGTAGCCATACTGGTTGGATACACCATCGAAATATAGAGTTCACTTGTCATCCCCTACTTTCATCAGCTGTTCGTCAGGAAACTAGAACTATGTGTCTTCAACTCCTTCAATTGGTTGATCGGCCAGAAATTCTGCCACTGCCCTACCCTCGACTAACTTTTGGGTGAGTATTGGAGATCAAATTCATATAATAACAGCAACCATCGGGCCAACCTTCCTGTCAGTGCTAGCTTTTCAAATAGATACTTTAACGGGTCCATTCGGGAGATGATATTCACTGTAAAAGACAACATGTAGTGCCTCAATTTTTGGGAAGCCCAAACCATGGCCCAGCATGTCTTTTCCAATGGTGTGTATCGTATTTCTGATCCTGTCATCTTCTTGCTTAAGTAGTAGATGGCCTTTTCAATTCCAATTTTACCTTCTTGTGCTATCATACATCCCATAGCTGAATCAGTCACTGACAAATAGAGGATCAGTGGCCTGTCAGGTTCGGGAGGAGCTAGAATAGGTGGATTTTGCAGATACTGTCGTATAGCATCAAAGGCGTCTTGGCACTTCTGATCCCATTCAAACTCAACTCCTTTCTTCAGTAGACGAAAGAGCGGCTCGCAGGTAGTTGTCAATTTTGCAATGAATCGACTGATAAACTGTATTTTTTCCCAAAAGGCCCCTGACTTCTCGCTCGGTCCTTGGAGGAGGCATTTCCAAGATTGCCTTGATCTTCGAAGGATCCACTTCGATACCTCGTTGAGTGATCATAAATTTGGGCATCTTTTCGGCAGTAACCCTGAAGGCACATTTCTGTGGGTTAAGTCGCATCTTGTACTTTTGAATCCTCTCAAAGAATTTTTGCAGTGCTACAATGTGGCCATCCTGATCCTTGGATTTGACTATCATATCATCCACGTAAACTTTGACCTCCTTATGTATTATGTCATGTAATAAGATAGTGGCAGCCCTTTGATAGGTTGCCCTTGCATTTTTCAAGCCAAACGGCATCACACGATAACAATAGGTGCCCCAAGGCGTGGTGAATGCCGGCTTTTCTCTGTGTTTGGGATCCATCAAAATTTGGTTGTACCTTGAGAAACCATCCATGAATAATAGCAAGGTGTGCATCGCTGTACTATCTACCAAGACGTCAATGTGTGGCAGTAGAAAATCGTCTTTTGGGCTAGCCTTGCTGAGATCTCAAAAATCCACGCAGACTCAGATACGACCGTCCTTCTTAAGCACTGGAACAATGTTAGCCACCCACTTCGGATACTCAGCTACCATCAGGAATCCAGCATTGATCTGTTTGGCAACTTCTTCTTTGATCTTCAGAGCCCATTCTGGCCAGATCCGTCTTAATTTTTGTTTGACCGATTTGGCATCAGGGTATAAGGGGATATGGTGCTGGACAATGTCGGGATCAATTCCGGGCATATCCTCGTAAGACCATGCAAACACATCCTTGAATTCTTTTAATAATGTTATTAATTGCTCTCGTTCAACTAAGGATAAAGAAGAACCAATTTGAACATTTTGCGGGTTATTTTCATCACCCAAATTTATAGACAAAGTTTCTTCAATTATAAGTTGGGTACGCATTTAATCTTCTCTTTTTATTAAAAGTTTTATTTTTTCGGGAATATCCCCGTCGGATTCAAAATCGTCAGAAAGCGTATGAAATGAATCGAACAAAGCAGAGTAACCAGAAATTTCATTCATTTCATTAAAAACAGAGGGAATTACAAACTCAATGGTAAAAGCAAAAAGAGGAGCACCAGCAGACGTGCTCTCGATTACAGACTCTGACTCAAACTTAGACTCGGGATTGATGACATGCACATTACAAGACTCGATGGTCCAATTCTTCACTTCTTTTGTAGTCGCATCGATGATGAGCTTGGTACAGTCGACTGGTGCGCTGAAATCCATCATGAAGCAGTCCTGATCAGTCACCTGCAACTGAGCCATCTTTTCATTAAACAACACTCCCATATCGGTACCATCAAGCTTGTCAGCCTAATCTTCCTCTTGGGCCTTCTTTTCTTCCTTTTCCCCTTCCATTATCTCTTCCTTTTTCGTGTCAGACAACTGATAGCTAAAAAAGTTCTCCAACCCTGGCAACTTTTGATTGGTTTCTTCGTCAACCCACGGCTTTGGAAAGCCACAATACGTGAAATCTTCCCCTTCCTTGACGAAGTACCCATTAAGCGTCCTAGAATAAATAGCCTTTCGTTCCCTTCTAGGTCCTTCCAGATCTTCTTCCATTGGCCCATATCTAAGACTAAAACGGTGCAAAGTTGGCAATACCTCAATGGGTTACGGGATTCCCTGTAGCTTACATCCTAATCCCATACCAGGAAAAAAGGGAATTTTCTTCATCATCGTTACTGCCCGCGGGTTGATATACGTTTCTTCTTCATTCATCAGCATCTGAACAACTTGAGCTTCGTCAAATTGGAAACCACTGAGCAATACATCATCTTCACTATGCTGAACTTCCAACAGAGTTGTGCTCTCTCCTCCTCTCGGGGGATGAATGCTGTCTTCTCCGTGAATAGTCAAAATTGCCCCATTTCTTATCGGCTTCAGTTTTTTATTGAGAGTTAATGGTACAGCTTGGACATTTGGGTCATACAGCCAAGGTATTCCCAACAACAAGTTGAAAGACGCCTGTATATCTAGTACATGAAACTCGACCGACGTTTCCAAGGGCCCTACTGATATCGCAAATGACACAAGTCCCAGTACATCCCTCCTTATGTTGTCATAAGCCCGGACCCCTTGATTGCTTGGTATGAATTATTCTGTCTTTAGTCCTAAATAGAGTGCCGTCCTGAGCAGACATACGTTTGACGCAGACCCGTTATTGATAAGAGTCACGGGGACCCATTTGTCCAGGCACTTAATAGTAATGTGTAGTGGTTTGTTGTGATTTCTTCCTTCTACTGGTAGATCTTTATCGAAAAAAGAAATGACTTTTGGTTCCACCACTGGCAGAATAAGTCCAACCAGTTGCTCCGGGGTGCCATCTGTCGAAATGATAGCTTTATTTAGAACCTTTAGCACAGCTTGTCTGTGTTTGTGTGAGGCCATTAGTAGCCCCCAAATGCTGATGTTAGCTTGCGTCTTCTTTAACTGTTTCAGCGTTGCATCATCTTCTTCTTCATGTTCTTTTTCTTTCCCTTTTCCACTCGGTTGCCCCTTTTCTAGTTGGGCTGGCTTGAAATGTTGCTCGCTTCTAGTCAGATGTTCTATCCCCTCCTTGGGATCCCATAATCCCATCATTGTGTCGTTGGTTTGTCGCACCTTGTTCACAAGCGGAGGGCCTTCGAATGCCCACAAATCACCTAGATCAGTGGTTGAAATTCTTCCTCTTCTCTTCTCGTCGTCTTCGATGGCCCATCTATTATCAACTTTTTTTCATATATCCTCTTCGATAAAGTCCGCCTGTTGTTCCCGAGCGGCCCAAAAATTGGTCCACTCTACTCCGTCAGACTTCAGTACAACCCTTACCAGCTAATAGGATTGCATTTCATCCACATACACCTCTTCTTCAAAAAGTTGGGGAAGGGTAATGCCGTCGAGAATGCGACCAAACCCGTTTGGTCGGGTTTGGTAATTTAAAGGCCAATCATCTTCCTCGTTATGCTCTTCTTCCTTCTGTTGGTTAACTAGAAATGTTGTCTTATACCACCCCCAAACATCGTCATTCCACTCCTCTATCTTATCTCGACTACCTCTAACCACAATAAATGAGCAAGCTGTCAGATTCTCAGTTACTGGAATATGAAGGCGCGGCAGATGCGCCGAACAGATGTGCTAACTCGGGTCCTTTGATTCCTCCAAAGACATGTAATTTACCCCAGTCTGCCTGGCCTGATTTGGCAAAGGGATAGTCGTAACATTCAATTTTGAAGAAGCAGATGGTGGCGGGATCACCTTGTTGTCGATGAGGTTCTGGATCTCATGTCGGAGCCTTAAGCACTTATCGGTTTGGTGCCCATGACCTTGATGGAAGGTACAGTATTGAGAAGCATTAAATCTTGGCGGTAGGAGATCAGGTACATGGATGGGATCTAATGGCTTGATGAGCCCTTTTTCGATGAGTCGACCCAGGGCGGTGGATAAAGAAATGTTAAGGGAAGTGAACACCCTCCTTGGCCTTTGTTGCTGTTGGCCATTGTCTGACTGTTGGGTATTATTGGATTGCTGGGTGGAAGAGGATGGGTTCAGTATGTTTACCTCGTTGGAATGAGACGCGAGGTTTGTGGGAGCAGATTGGTTTTGGTTATTTGTGGGGAAGGTCCTCTTGTGTTTTTGGCTTGGTTCAGTCTTCTCAATATCCCCAGACTGAATTGCATCTTCAATCTGAACCCCAGCATCAAACAACTGGTTGAATGTGGAGAATGGCTGTGTGATCAGATAGCATTTCAGGGGAGCTTGTAGATTCTTCACTATTATCCTCACTTGCTCTTTCTCAGAGGGCCGGTTTGTCATCTTGGCGGCCTTACCCCTCCATCGGGCTAAAAAGTCAACAAAAGACTCCCAGTTCTCCTGTCGAGTCGTCTCGAGCTCTCGGGTAGTTACGTCTAGTTGGACATTGTAACTATACTAACTGACAAAAGCCATAGCTACGTCTTCTCAAGTTCTGGTCTTTGCTACATCGAGGGAGAGGACCATTTTTGTGCTGTCCTAAAGAGAGATCGGTGAAAGAGCTGACCCTTCAACTGGTCATCAATTTCCATTGGCGATAGGGTACCAACATACATTCAGAGATGAATTCTGGGATCTCCGGTTCCATCAAACTTCTTCATATCCAGGATTTTGAACTTTTCTGGTAACTTAGCATCTGGGAACAAACACAGTTCTCCCACATCTAGCATGTACTCTTCGTTTCCCTTGGCCTTTTTAAGGACCTTCTCCATCCGATCAATCTTTTCAACCAATGCAGATTCTCTAGTCTGAGCAGTGTTTTCTTCCTCAACTATCACATGACGAGTGACCCATGGTGGTGGCAGAACAACTTGCGGTCCATCAGTAACTTGATTTTCATCCCAAAATTCTTCCCCGTTACCATTTGGGTCGTCATGCTGTTCATTCACAACAGGCATACGGGCCTGGATTGCCTAGATCTGAGCCTGACATTGCACTTGAGCATGGGTTTGCTACTCTACATCTCTTTGTATATCAGTGATCGCCCTCATTAAGGCTGCCAGATTCACCTCATTTTTTGCCATCTCAACTGTCTGTTCGGGTACCCTACAAAGCCTACCTGTCACTGATCTTTTCCAGACACGTGCTGACTGCACTTTTCCTGGTTCAATGGTAAATTCACAGAAAAACCTAAATCCCAAAAACAAAATAACCAGTATCAGACACTCTTCGGGCAAGCATTCTGACGTTAGAGCAAATAACTTAGATTCCCAAAATAGCAAATCATGAGCAGATAAATACGGAGACTGAAACATTGCCCCTGTTGGGCTCATGCTGGCTGCATAACAACCTAATGACCCAAGAACCAGAATGATGGCTAATAAGGGGAATCAACTAGATTCTAGAAGGAAAGCTTACCTAAAATGGGGCAGCAGACAACACTCCGGTAAGGAAACAATTATAACTTTCAAGAGGTTGGTTTAATCAAGGATTCTAACGGAAAATGGGCAGCATAACGGTAGGGAAAAAGGACTAACTCTCATGGGTATGTCAAGAGTTTTGAAAGAAACGAGCCTAAACAAAGGTGGAGAAAACCAACAACCCGGGAAGAACCCAGAGGAGAGAGAAACTACCCTAAAGGCCTTAAAACGAAATACGGGCATAACCCCTTGTCTACTTGGTTTTTTTCTTCAAATAACTGCTAAAAAAATGAGATCGACATAGTGATGAGATGTCTAATGTAGTGTGGTAGTAGGCTCTTGACAACCATTTTAACTAAATCATTTTTACTGGGATGATTTGTTATCATTGCAGCTTTTGCCCCTCCATCTCTTTAAGAACAACAAAGGTTTCCTTTGACTCTTGGCATGTGGTTTCCAAGTCTCATGTGATGACATCTAGTTAGAGATTGTAGTATTATTGAGACACAAATGCAATGGTTATATCTTCCCAAGTTTGAGTTTTAGAAGGGTCCAAATTTAAGAACCATCATATATCGATTGTAGTGGGGGTTCTTGGAAATAGTTTGGTCAATAACTCGCTATCAATGGTCATAGGCCAAGACTACCCACATACATCCTCAGGTGTATCCAAAATATCCCCTTCACATTTAACTAAGACCGATAATAAAATGACTTAGCCATGCCAATTTTGATACAAAACCTCGCATACGATAGCCAAGATCCAGTGATAATGTATATGAATCAAGTCCAAAAAAAAAAAAAAATTCAGATGGGTAAGTGCTGAAACAAGCTCCACATTAAACTTTTTGATATCGAACAATAAAAAACATAAACCCAGTATAACTCCCAAAGTTAGAATAGGATTATACATTCAAAATCTGTCTAATTTGATCTCGGTTTTAGCAACAAACTTTAGTCTATAGATCAATGCAGTTATTGATTGACAATCTATTCTCCAATCAAGCCTTCTGCTGTATTCCTGAATGCTAAAAACATGATTAAAGTGTGGGCTTTGTTTTTCATGTTTTTCAAATCCTAATTGGCTACACTTAGGTTTTCACAAAAATGTGAAAAACTTAGTCTTGAAGAAAAATTAACTGAATTAATTGTGGCCAAGGTTTATAACTGCACTTTTATAGGCTACAACAAGGACCTATGGAGTAAATAAAATATGAGTTTCTAATATAATTATGAAATCCTACCTCAACCCAGAAGTAATTTCATAAAAATATAAATTATAATTCATTCCTCTAAAGAATTATAATTGCACTCTCAGCCTTATTCTCCAAATCGAATTATTTAAGTTCTTGTTATGAAATACTTATTTATTCTCTTTCACATTAAGATCACAGATACCCGCCAATTAAATTAAATTACAAATATTTTTATTAAATTACTGATGTTTTTATTTAATTGGCTTCTTCAAAAATTTCTTAATACCTTTTACTTAACTTATTCGACATGCCAGGATTATAAATTCTACCTGTACGGTTTGACACAGTCAAAACTTATAAGCTTCTCAAGGGGGTATCATTAATCCCGATCACGAAATGCGAATTCTGTTAATAATTAATATCCACTATATAATTAAGGCCATTATCCAACTTACTAGGAGTATTGACCCGCAAAGGATCGTAGCCTCTAATGAATCAAAATAATGAGCAGCAAATATACGTGTATAATAATTATTTCAAAATTAAGAGTATAAGCACTCATAATAACTATAGGTGTGAATTAATTTATATAGTGAATAAAAAATTAATTATCCAAACGCGGTCATGTCCAATACACACAAAGTGTACTAGCACAATGAGTTAAAATAACTGTTAAATCAATTATTATTTTTTGTAATCAAGATAGATCTACTAAAATATTACGCTACAACTATATCGATAGTGTGTTTAATTTCATCTAAGACTGTGAACTAAAAACTTACATTCTACAAGAATTGGTAATCTGGTCTTGCGTGTAAGCTAAACTTTAGACTAGATTAAATATTATGTAGAATAAAAGACGCTAATGCACAACATTAAATAAATAATGAAACACATACATTTGCTCATGAAGATTCTCATAAAATAGAAAAATAAATTTTATTAATAAATAAGATTATGTACCAAAACCTAAAACAAGATTTTTAGTATATAACCATGACATCTGGTCCTACAAGGTCTTAGCCGTGGCTCTAACTAGTCCAAAGGCTAGGTTTGTATCCAAGAAATAACTCACAAGACAGGATTCCCAAGATATATTGTTAACCAGCTCACCTTCTATTTGAATTACATCTGGGTGGTTTGGATCTCTAGTTTCCACAAATTCCAAATTGGTACTAGATAGTAAGCTAGGAGGCCCATGTTCTTGGTTTAGATATATTGTCAAACATCTCAAGTGCACCACCAAATTCTTTATTCCCTCCATCATAACTTCCCTACCCACCTTGAGAGCTACTCTTATTTGCTATAATGGCAGTCAGGATTTCGAGACCTCTATTTCTAGCCCTCTAGAAACTATCGGATGTGCCTTTGATCCATCTTCAACTTGGGGCCTAATGTAACAACCTTGTTCGAACCCTAATATTAGTGACAGATAGTCCACGAGACCATAGAGTATGGAGAAAATTAAAAACCCTAACTCAACTCGAAAACCCTAAAAGGGTCCAAAACTCAAGCAGCAAAACCTTGACACCCGGAGAGTCTCCCAACATTCTAAATTAATTAAATAACATGAAATACCTCATAAGTAGGGTAAAATGACTGTTTTACCCCTAGTACAGCAAAAAGTCCTAAAAATCTAAATTTTGACACATGGATACCCTAAATCAAAGATTTAAGTGAAATTAAGTAGAAAAGGACAAAATAATATTAAAAATGTTAAAAATTCCCTTTAGTGGCCGACCACCTAGGGAAGAATGCCAAAAAGTAGCTTTTTGCTTTCTTTTTAGCTTAAAATGATGAGAAACGTATTAAATTAAATATTATGATGATCCAATACTTATTGAACAAGTAATATACATAATAATATAGTGTTACAGGTTAACAAAAGCAAACAAATCATTATTGAAGTTCATACACAACAAAATAAGTTAAAAATTCATATATTGCCAAAATAGCTTAATTTAACTTAAAAGACTACATCTATTTAATCAATTGCTACGAAAACTATGATAATACATGGGAATACTATATTTATCATAAATATACTGAAATAGTAGGTCTCAGTAGGAAAAGACACCAAAAAAATACATCAAATTAACTTTTAAAGCATTTTCTTGCACAAAAGGGATGCTAAATCCCTTGATTGATGTAGGGTCAGGTTTTTGTCCCCCAAACTAATCCCTAGTTGTATTTAGCTTCCCAAAATTTGATTTTGTTCCCTCAAAACTTGAACTAAATTAAATGAACCATGTGAAGAAAAGAAAAAGTACAAAAAAATTAATTATTTTGTTCCCTAACTCTTTCTATATAAACTAAGCCCAAACACCTTCTTCTCCCTTGATATTTCAGTGGAGAGAGAGAGAGAAAAATACCAGATTGTGAGTGTTATTGAGGGTCCATGGAGGTTTGAGAGAAGAAATAAGAAGAAGAAGAAGAAGGGATACAAGAAAGGGGTCTTTGGAGACCATAGTTTCAAAAGCAAGTCCTACTAGTTTTTCACCATCTTTTGATCTCTAAAACATGTAATTAAAACCCCTAAACCTTATATCTAATATCTCTCAAAATATCCCCCAACACATCCCTTTACACACTCTAAGAATCAAGAACAGAAATCAAACCGAAAAGGCGTCGTAGTTGGAAATTTAGGACTGTTATGTTTATGGGTGAAATGAGATATTGTTGTATGTTGTTATCTTTTAGTTTCATGACTTCTAAGTGTGCTGGATCCTTGACATTAGTGTCTAAAACACAAGCATGTAAAGAAATGGAACAAAAACTTGACATGACATAAGTAGAAGACTTGGACCCTAAGAGACTTGATTTTTGAGAACATAGATGTCTCTTCCCTGAAATTTGGAATGCCATAGCTTAATGTGAAAAATTGATCTAAGCATGTTATTTATGTCCAAATTTATCTTTATGTGTTATATTTCATCCAATGTTGGTTTCAACTCATTTGCATAAGTAGAACTTAAGATATTGCAATTTTTACCAAAGTGTGCCATTTTTCGACCAGTCAACACTATTGACTTGGAAATCCTAGTTTAAAGTGAGATTCGAACTTTGGTCAAAACATAAAAGTTGTAGATAACATGTATATATATCTACTGACCAAATATGAGCACAAATTATTGAGTTTTGATATGTCAAAACCCCTTTGAAAGTCTCTATTGAGTTTCAGCCCTCAAGGGACACTTCTGTCACATATTTGTATATAGCCCAAAACCTCTATTTTTAGTGACCTATTCCAAAATTTGTCTACGTGAAAATTGTAGATAACATATTGAAGTACTTTCTTCCCAAATATCAGACCTTATAGCTTTGGGGTGATACCCCAAAATCGTTTCAAACCCAATGTCCAAAATCGGCTCTGCTGAGTTTTGGTGGCTGACAAAACCTATTTTCTAAAATGGCTAACATGTCTAACTTGTTTCAAATCACTATCCTTAGCTCTAAACATGAAACTTGTAGGGGACATGTTAAGCGAGAACATACTCAAAAATGGGCTCATTTGGACTTGATATGATACCCCAAAGCTAAGACCAACAGAAGCATATTTTTGGTAAAATCTTGAGAAAAGTGCTGAATCATTTTTGCTTTGGATGTTTTGTTCACTCTTTTGCCTTAGGTTTTGGTCTTGGTTTTAAAATATGAGAGTTGTAGGAAATATTTTTATTTAAATGGTGTTTAAAAATCATAACTTGATTCCAAGTCTAGATACCCCAAAATCTTGTCAGCCCTTTTAATTTAATACTTGAATTTTGTCTTTAAAAGTTGTTGAGTGTATGTGTGAGTACCTTATTGTGAGACCCGAGTTCTATATGATTATTGATTTGAATTAGTTGATTAGTGTTTCTAAGTGAATGTATGATGATTTAGAACTTATGTTATCATGTTGAATCATATCTTGAGAATTATAGCTTGTTCTTCACATACTTGTACCTTATGCTTTGCAAATTGTACCATGAACCTTATCATGCTAGTTGATGACGTGCTATAAATTGTTGCACTTGAGATCGATGGCACATATTATGAGCATTGTCACTGGTATCCTGGCATATTGGAGTCTATCTGTACAAATTGTTGTTGGGATGGGCTGTATTGAGATTATAGTTCTTGATTCTAAGTCTAGGGCGTCCCTGGTTGACATTTTTAAAAATATTTTGGTTTATACACCCTGGGTGCATCCCCGGTGTTTGAAATGATTTTGGCTTATACACCCTGGGTGTGTCCCTGGTGTTTGAAATGGCTTATGGAGATTGTTAGGCACCATGGGTTCGTCGCTAGCATTCTGGTTTTGATGATTTAAACTTTGGGTTGACGCCGAATGAGCATCTTGGTTCTTAATGTGGGATTGTTGTGCTTATTACTTTGATTATTCTGGTTGGCCTGGATAAGGATGGATGATTATTTTGGTTGGCCTGCCCCCACGCCGTTGGCATTGAGTAAAATAGCTGTGGCATAAAGCTTGGCGAAGCATTTACTATTCGCAACGAGGCGAGGATAGATTTGGTGATCAAAGTCCTCTCAAGTCTACTCTGGTAATTCTTGGTGTGGAATTCCTGTTATAATCTAGGTGCATGTTGGGTTGGGTTTCTGCATTACATTCACGACATCTCGTATATGCATGTTTATTAACTTGTCTGCTATCCTGTTATAAATTTGTTTGTCTCCTTGACTATAAACTGTATTGGGTGTTATATGATATGTGTTGTGGTGAATTTTGTGCTGTGAGATTAGTTAGAAGGTTAGAGTGTTTTGCTTCTGAGCCTTGGCTCATGGCATTCGTGCCACCAGTGAGGAGGAGTTCTTGGAGGAAGTCATCCTAGAGGGAGAAGAAGAGTTTGAAGAACAGGGTGAGTTCCAAGAGCACGTGGATTTTGCTGATGCATTCTGAGGAGTCGAGACCTCTGCTTTTGTTCTTATATTCAGTTCTCTCATGCTTAGTGTAATTTTTGAAATTTTTTGGTAAAACTGTAATAGTTAAGTACTTTAAACGGTTTAGAACTCCTTTATAATGTAATAACTAATATATGTAAATATGAATGAATGGCTAGAATATTCCTTTATTTATATTTATGTATGTCCCGATGTGTTTGGAGGACGGGGTATCACACCTAACAACGCCCCTTGCCCTAACTCTGTTTCTACTATTGACTCTAAACAGGAAACGCCCTCCACCCTTTCCCCGCATGGAATGAGGAAGAAGTGCATCTCTCTTATTTCTCTTATTTCTAACCATTAGGGGACGCTTACCAATAACACCTAACCCCTCTATTGCCTTTCCTTTGAAAAGTGCTTCCTCTAAATTTCCTCAGTAATGTATTCCATTCGTCTAATAGCCATGTCATGGTTGTATTTAGCCACATTCAACTTTAAATTTTGGATGTCCAATTCTTCTTCCCTTTCGTTTTCTTCTTCTAATACCCTAGCACTCAAAGGCTCCGTACTTTCACCTAAATATGCCATTTTCTTGATCAGGTTACCTCTTCTAAGTCGATCTAGTCTGGCCTTAATAGACTCAAATGTATCTTCATTGATCGGGCTCACCTCGGCTCTAACTCGAGCAATTTCCTCCTCAATCGTCTTCTCAAAGGTGATCTGCACTTCTTGAACTTTTATAAGAACATATTTTTACACAAAAACTTCACTAAGTTTGGTTGGGGTTCAGGTTTCACTCTAATTAGGAGAAACCCTAACTCGTTCTACTTCAGCTAATTCCGTAGAATGTCTTACTTGATCTGCTTCATTGACCTTCGGGTTTGCCAAAGTCTGATTCTTGCTAGAAGAGGAATGAATGAACTAGAATCCTAGGAAACAATGATAGTGCATATGAATCAAATCAAATGCGGTGCATAACAAGAATAGCATACAACACAAAACTATTCTGCGCCAATTTGTCTGAACAGATGGAGAAATCGTCCAGATAGAAGTCGGTATGAAAAAACCTTAGTTTTTTTCCAAACCTTGAAACAGAAATCCGGTACACCCACAAGGAAGAATAGGGATTATACATGCGTGATCCATCTGGTTTGATCATGTTTCTGTTTTAGAACTTGAATCCAAAGATAAACAAAGTAGATGAATTGCAATCTTTTCTCCACTCAGATCTTTTACTATATTCCTAAATGCCAAAACATGAACTAAGTGTGTGCTTAGGTCTTTCGTGTTCTCAACCATATCTGGCTGCCTTTCCCTCTTTTTGGTTCTCATAAATACGTGAAAATCCCAAGGAGCCTGAATGATATGACGTGTCTGGCGGCCAGGGTTATAATAGATATATATAGACTACAGTAGAGACCTAAGGAGTAAATAAGACACGAGCTTCTAATGTAATTAGAGTAATCCACTTCAACCCAGAAGCAATTTTCTAAAAACATAAATTACAAATCATACCATTAAAGAATTATAATTGCACTCCCGGCCTTATTCTCAAAATCGAATATTTGAGCGCCTGTTATTAAATGCTTATTATTCTCCTCCACGCAAAGATTACAAATAAACATGGATTAAATTAAATCATTAACAATTATATTTAATCGACCTCTTTCATAATTCCTTAAGACCTTTTGTTTAACTTATTTGATATATTGGATTATAAAATCTACCTACAGGGTTTGACATAATCAAAACTTATAAGTTTCCTTAAGGGGGTATCATCAATCCTTTGCCAAGATGTGGATTCCGTCAATAATGAATATTTAGCATATACTTAATGCCATTATCCAACCCATCGGGATTATAGACCCATAAAAGATCGCACCCTCTAATGAATCAAAATAACAAATATTAAATATATGTGTTTAATAGTTATTTCGAGATTAAGACCATAAGCACTCAGAATAACCATGAGTTGTAAATTAATTTATATAATCAGTATAAAATTAATTAACTCAACGCGGTCCTGTTCAATCACACAAAGTGTGCTAACACAATGAGTTGGAACTATAGTCGAAACTATACCGTTCTCCATAATCAAGACAGACATACTAAAATTGTGTGCTACGGTCGCACCGATGGTGTGTCTAATTTCATTTAAGATTGTGAACTATAAATTTATATTCTACAAGAACTGATAATCTGGTCTTCCGTGTGTAAGCTGAACTCTTGACACCAAATTAACTACTATGTAGAATAAATGACATCTATGTACAATATTAAATAAATAATAAAATACATACATTACTCATATAGATTCTCATTAAAATGAAAAAATAATTTTTGTTAATAAACAAAAACAATACCAAAACATAATGCATGATTTTTAGTATACAACCCGAACAAAGAAACCTTAAGCATACCATCCTCCTTAACTCTCAAGCGCTCTATAACCATCCGCAAATTGCTACCAAAACAAGCAAGTTTTGGTACCCTATGATTTGCACCTTCAGTTGCATGCTCTATCATCCCTACAACGCACCTTAAGGGCTATAGATATGGGAGAGAGAGATGGAGAGATGGAGAGAGATATACAAAATAGAGAGAGAGAAATAGAGAGAGAGGGAGAGAGAGAGATAGAGTGACAAAGATATGGAGAGAGGGAGATACTGACGGTTTACTGGGGTTTGTGTCGCTAGAGCACGAGGGTGTTACAAGCGCCAGTTGAGCAGCTGCGGTGGGTGGCTGGTGGCGCGGGTGAAGGTGCGCAGCATCGCACCTTCTTTCTTCCTCTGTTGTTGTTGTTTCCCCACTGCTACTTCTAATACTAGAAGCTTAAGGCTTGTGCTTAGGCTTCTAATCTCTTCTTGTTCTTAGATTTCTGTCACACAATTTGTGGCATAGCTTGCTTGCACGAACGGGTATATATATAGGCAGTGGTATGGGATAGCTATCCCTTAACGTGTTAGCTGATTTTTTGAATGCTAGATAAGTGTATGGTGGAAGCCTTTTATATACCTCATAAAATTCTTGATGTAAACTTTTTAATTCGAAAAATTCTAAAAATTTTGATAAAAATCTTAAATTTATTTTTATGAATTATCATATAGTTAAGATTTTCACAAATTTTTGTTTACTATATAATAAATTTTTATCTCAATTTTTGATTATCAATAATTTTAATAGATGTAAGTTTTTGGACTTAAATTTTAAAATTAAATATAAGGTTTTGCTCAAAATTTTATTTTGGATCTTTTTATAATTCAATTATTATTTATTATAATAATTGACCCGGGTGTCACATCCTCCCCACCTTTTAAAGTTTAGTCCTCCAAAATTGACCCAGTTAGGTTAAGGGATGTTGTACCTTACGTGAATAGTTCTGGATATTTGTGCCTCATGTCAACCTTCTTTTTCCATGTAGCTTCTCCGCCTGAGTGGTTATGCCACCATACTTTGATGAGTGGAATGACCTTATCACGGAGTCGCTTTTCTTGATGTTCTTTAATACATATCGGTTGCTCTCTATAACTTAGGTTTTGGCTTATCTCCACAAGTGGTCGTGTTAGGACATGAGCTGGGATAGCGACGTATCTCTTTTGTATTGACACGTGGAAGACGTAGTCAATCGGGGCAAACTAGGGTGTTAGGCTCAAATGGTATGCTACGAGTCCTACTTTTCTAGAACTTTGAAAAGCCCGACATAATAGGGATTTGGCTTTCCACTTCGGCCGAAACGGAGGATATCTTTCATGGGAGATACTTCGAAAAATACCATGTTGCCTATCGTTTTGCATCGACGTAGCTTTTCTGTTAGTTCTGGGTGATTCTGAGATGTTCTTGGACTTGGCGAATCTTATCGATTGATTCTTGGACAAGTTCTTGACCTGTGAGGTGACTTTCCTTTGTTTCATCCCAGCAAACTGGAGTACTACATTTTAGTCCACATAGCGCTTCAAATGATGTCATTCCGATGCTGGCTTGGAGTTGTGGTTGTAGGCAAACTCAATCTGTGGTGCGAGCTTTGAGCATATCTTCCATTGCTAGTTGTTAGAAGTCTCGGGCAGCTTTCCGAACGAGCTTTGGTTTTATATGGTGATCTTCTCCCTTATCCATCTAGCAACCAAGGTTTGACTTCTTCATCCATGGAGTTCTTTGAAAAATGCCATACGAATTGCATGGCAAAAATATTCTCAACGATCCTTGTCATGCCCCAAACCCCGGGGATCCATGAATCAACCCCAAACTGTCCTGCATAAAGGTCATCAAGAAAAAAAGAAAATTTAGTTCACTACAGATTTGAGTTCAAAAATTAGGTGGAAAAATAAATCATTTTGTTTAAGAAATCAAATTCTCATACATATCAAATTCCGACAAAATCTTTGAGGTTTCAAGAGTTCATTTATGATAATCATATCATTACAATAATCCATTTAAGTTTTTGTACAAACATAAAATATAAAGAAACACTAAATCTTTCTTCAACTCTTTTCCAAACTGCATCGTTTACCCTGATATCACCCCTAGTCCTCAAAACTTGAAGAGCTTTAGCATATGTACGTGAGCTGAAGCACGTAGGATAAAAATTACCTCAATTGGAATGCATGATTTGTGAGGTGTAATGGGTGCAATCGAAGTAAAAATGCAAGTTTCACCATGTCATTTTTCTTTCACACACACCCACGCATGCATATTTATTCCATGTATTCACTTATTTTTCATCACATTAATTCTTTATTACATTAACCACATTCATTGAACCCATTTCAAATCATTCATTTCTTTCACATTTTCCATATTTTTATCTCATTACCCGGTTTCTCATAAAACCATAACACATCTAATGAACCGGTGAATGATGTAGCTTATAAAAAGCCCTCTCCATTATTCGGTGAATGATGTAGCTTATAAAAAGCCCTCTCCATTATTCCCAATAGGCTACACGAAGCCATTGTGTAATAGATAGCTCTATAACTCACCACGACATAACACCACATTTCGGGGGATAACCCGTGGGCATGTGGTCCCCATCTTGCGCAAGTTTTCGATCTTTCACCGTGGAGCTGTGCAAGCCCAACTTAATTCACATCAATCCATACGGTTCATTATTTGTTCATATATTTTATTTTTACAATTCGAGAGTCCAACCCACAACTGGTTCCTCTCCCAATTATTTTCACATATTGCCCTTTTCAAATTTCACATTTCAAACTTCCCATTTCATTTCCAATCAAGGTCCTTTTTAGTAATCAATCTTCTCTTTTCAAATGAAATGCATCATAAACTTCAGTACATAATTTCTCATGAATCTCGTTTCATATTTATTTCATCGATTTCATGAAGCACCGATAACACAAAAATGAATTCATTTGAAATCATGCCGTATGAATAAAATGGAATACACTCATCATATGCATATATACAAGTTGAAATCCATGTTTTCTTTCTAAAGCTTAGAATTTTAAATAATGACCATATCACTTCATAACTCATAAATACCCACACTTGTATCTTCAAAACCATCCTTAATGCAGAAAACCCATTTACCTCGTAAAGTCTAATCAAATGGTCCAACACATGCATCCTAACCCAAATAGATTCTTATAGGTGTATCCATGGCCCAAGGAACAAGAAATTTGATAAAAAGGTCTAATAACGATGAAAATAACATTTTCCAAGACATTTGGCTAAAAATGGGTGAAAAATGGTTAAGAAAATTTGACATACCCTAATTATTTTGGTCATAACTTTTTCTAAAAAAAATATTTTTTTGTGAGAGTGCTGTCATTGGAAAGAAGACTTTTGGGGCTTCAGTTTGTGTAAAAAAATGACCTAATTCGAATTCCAAATGAGGGCGATATGATCAGTTGAAGTTGTCCCTGCGCAGCTAGTCTGCTTGAGTGGACAGAGGGCGCTCTAGCGCCCAAACATTCTGCCATGTGACCGCTCGAACAGACAGGGATTTGCTCGAGTGCACTGGTACCTGAGAAAACTCCAGAATTTCTCCTGTTTTGAGTTTCTAACCTTAATACCCTTAAATATTCATCAAACACATTTCAAATCTCTATTTCCACCCCCAAAAACATGAGATTCAAGTCTCATAAACCCCTTTTATGCAACAAATTTGAACAAATTCACATCTAATCATTTCTCAAAACTCCTATTTTCATCAAACCCAACTCAACCCACACACAAACCCATGAATTTATCAATTAACCATGAAACCAACTCGGTTTTACTAATATAAACGAAATATCAATCCAAATCAATATAAAACATACGAGATAATCTAAATCCTACTTTAGATTTTCTCAAATCTTGAGATTACTCCAAATTCTCCCTCTTAGGCTTTTGGTTGTGAGAGTTCTTGGCTCCTTGTTGCTTTATTTCTCACCTCCTTGCTTCAAAGCTTGATTTCTATCCTCGGTTGATCTCAATTTAGCTTTAATCTTCAATTTTCCATGGTGGAGGGTTAGGGTTTTCATGCGGAACATGGGTCTCTCTCTCAAGGAGAGGAAAAAGAAGGGAAGAGGAGGAGATGTGAGGAAACATAAAATGAGGGGGGATGGGTTTTTCATGTGGGGTTGGGTTATATATATACTCCCGAATTTTTTCCAAGGTTTAAGAATCTTCTAAATATTTTCCAATAGTCCGCTCGAGTGGACAGACCACCGCTCGAGCTGTGACTCTTGAAGTCGAAACTACGAATTTCCTTAAAATTCAACTCAAACCTCCAACTTTGCTCACATTTTAATACTTGAATATTTCTATTAATATAGTCATAACAATATCATTCATCATCATGTATCTCAATTTTACTTTCACATATGATTAATTCAACCGTTATCGAGCAAAATTTTGTAGCACCTATGCCCAAACATAATTCGGTCTCTTGTCTTAACCAAAAACATGAAAGAACAAAATAAATAGGCACTGGGTCATTACAATCCCTCTTTAAGAAGTCTTCAGGCTCGATCGATAAACGTCACTAAAGGTCGCATCGTATTATCTATCTCTTGGGATAGACTACTCTCCATTCGCGGGTTGGGATATCATTGCGTTGTTCTTCTAAAGGTTCTAGTGTTCTCGTTATCTTTTTCGTAGAGTTAGACTGTCACGCCCTCGACCCAAGACACGTTATTCCCATATGATAACTCATTCCACCTATGGTATTCTTTTGACTTCTTTAACTTATTTTTAAAAAAATTAATTTCCAGATTTACAAAATATTCCAAGTATATTTCTTAAAAATTTTGGCAGAATTTCTTCTATTTTTCGGACTATTCCAAATTTTTTGTAAGCCTATTGAATTCAAATAACAGTCTATACCTAGGCACAACCTGGATTTCAACTCCCAATTACAGTTTAAAATAATCTAATAACAACATTTCTCATAGCAATACAAATGATCACGTCACGCCCTAAACTTCTGGGTCACGTGAAAGCCCACCAAAATATCACTTATAAAAATAAGATTTTCAGTTGTAAAACCATGAACCCAAACATACAGCATTTGGATAAAAGAGTACCCGAGGTTCATCTCTCATAAACAGTAAGCATACAGTTCCATACATGTATAAAATATATCGCCACACGGCGTACAAAACTTGCCCTAAAAAACAGGCATCGCATGTAAGAATACATGGCTTAAAACAAGCAGGAAAACTAATACAAGTCTCCACCACCACGGGCATCTCTAGGTCAACTCCTCATGTTCACCTATACCTGAAAAATGTTTTATAACAAAATTCCACACTGTGAGCCGAAGCCCAATAGAAACAGACTATAAAGCTGTAAAGTAGGATATACAATCATATAGTATGAACTGACTCAACCACAGGAGTCTAAAAAGGGTTTTCCATCCTTAAAACCATGTGTTGCAAACCATGCAAATAACCTGTCACAGTTAAGGGAAAATAGTAACAAAACAGTATTCTCCACTCGGGACACATAGCCGAGACAAATAAGATAAAATAAATCCTATGTACCGACTCTGTCAACTCAAGACAAAGGCAATAACTATAGACTCCTTCCCATTACCTATCCCTGAACCACTTAAAGCTTGCTAGATAATGACAAGTTCTATACGGAGTTACAACAACGCAGCCACACACGGGGGCAACTGACTTTTTACAGGTTGAAACCGAGAGAAGAAGCACCCAAACCAAACACTACCACAGTACATCTACGAATCATTTAAAAAAAACTAGTACGCAGCTAAACTATGAAAAACCCATAAAAACAGTTATACATCAACATGTGGAAAAAGATCCAAAATCCATCAACATAGAGAACAAGCATTTAAAACAATTTCCAACAAAACGTTTTCAAAACTGAGACTCAACCTCGAGAGTTAGCTCTAAACCTTTAAAAACATGTTTTTCAAGAGTTTCACAAAATCTTCGTTTTTAAAATCGCCTTTTTTAAAACCACGAATATCCACATACCCGAATCATGTAATATTTAAAGTATTTTCAATCGGTGAAAAAGTATATAATTGCACGTAGCACCCATTAACAACAATAAAGTCTAGGATCCTACCTCAGCAAGTCAAAACTCGAAGCCTAAAAAATAGAACCTCGTCACATGAGAATCTTTCCGAATGGAAGCGAAGCCAACAACGTGAATAGCAAGGATCCACAAGCTGATTGTCAAAAACTAGGCTCGGGCACCACAAAAATCTAGAGAGAAGGTGGAAAGTTTGAAAGAAAATGGATTTTTAGAATTAAAATAGGCGCTGGAATATATATAGGCTTGGCCAAATAGGGCATCCAGTCGATTAAATGGGCCAATTCAGTCGACTGGGCCAATTCAGTTGACTGAAGGTGTTCTAGATCAACAAAACACTCAAACCGACACAATCCTATCGATTAAATCCCCAATCCGGTCGACTGGATCCACCTTCTGGCCTCCCAGTCGACTGGGGAAACCCGTCCAATCGACTGGACAACTGGGGAAAATGCCAGAACAGATTTTTCAACCCGAGGACCAACCAAACAAACCCTAACGAAGCCCGAGAAAGCGTAAAACACATCAACACATGCTGTTCTACAACAATGGAACATAAACCATTCATCAAGGATATATATAGAGAAAAAAACACGTTAAACACATATATCTCATAAAATAAACGAACCCAGGTCTCACAACTCTCCCCCCTTATGGAATTTTGCCCCCAAAATTCACTACAAGGTCACGAGGTAAACAACTCCGGGTATCTAGCACGAACCCCAGACTTAAGCTCCCATGTCGCTTCCTCAACCCCATGATGAAGCTATAGGACCTTGACATAGGCAATGGTTCTCCCTCTTAACACTTGCTCCTTTGTGTCCAGAATCTTCGTCGGGCGCTCCTCATATGTGACATCCTCATCAACCCGCAGCTCGGCCCAATCCAGAACATGTGAAGGGTCAGGCTCATACCTCCGAAGCATAGAAACATGAAATACATTGTGCACAGACGCCAACTGAGGTGGCAAAGCCAAACGGTATGCTACCTCTCCAATCCATTCAAGTATCTCAAATGGCCCGATAAAACGCGGTGATAGCTTCCAGCTGTAGCCAAACCTCATCAAGCCTCTTCGTGGTGAAACCTTCAAAAACACGTGATCTCCTACTGCAAACTCCATAGGTCTCCTCCTTCGGTCAGCATAACTATTCTGGCGACTCTGAGCTGTCACTAAGCGTTGGCAAATCACGGCAATCTTCTCTGTCGTCTCCAGCACCAAGTCGGGCCGAAAGACTGTGGTCTCTCCCACATCTGTCCAAGACACTGGCGACCTACACAGCCTACCATACAAAGCCACATATGATACCATCCTTGTTGGAGGCAAGACTGCCAAGATCTTTATTTTTGCAAACGATTAACGAAAAAAAATTAACTGGATGGGCAAACGCCAAAATGGGCTCCAGATAAAACTTTTGAAGACGAACGATCAAAATAAAATTCGTGCATCCGAAGTTAATTTAGAAAAATACCTTTTTACCGGTCGAATCTTCAACTACGATTTGAATTCGAGTTGAAACTTCTCACAGATCTTCTATTGTATTTTCTTATGCGATTCCCGGATATAGTGTGGGCTATAATCATTTGAGAACTTGTACCGACAGAACCAAGACAGCTTTAGTCATAGAAGACAAGTTATGAAACTGGTTTAGTTTACCCGCATATACATAGGGCTACAGCAGGGACCTGGAAAGTAATTTTGAGTAAGACTTCCAAAGGAATACAAACACGTATCAACAATTTTTGCAATTATGCAAATCTCATAGCGGTATTTGTAATTATGAAAAACTAGGAGCAGTTTCTGCAATTTTCATAAAATACTAAATTATAGTTCACACCACTAAAGAACTGTAATTGCACTCCGACCCATAATCTTAAGACCATATAATATTAAGCTCCTGTTATTCAATGCTTACCATTTCTCTCCACGTTAAGATTCCCGATACCTGCCAATTAAATTTAATTACTGATAATTTAATTTAATCGATATCTTGATATTCTTTAAATCCACCTGCAGAGTTTGGTTTGATAAAAACTTATAAGCTTCCTTAAAGGGGTATCGTCAATCTCGATTTTTTAAAATGTGGATTCCATCAATAAATAATATTCGCTATATAAATAATACTGCTATCTAACTCACTGGGAATATAGACCCACATAAGATCGTACCCTCTAATAAATCAAAACAACGAATATTAAATATACGCAAATCAATAATTATTTCAAGATTAAGAGGATAAATACTATTCATAATAACTGTGGGGTGTGAATTAATTTATATAGTCAGTATAAAATTAATTACTCCAAATATCCCGTTCAATACACACAAAGTGTACTAGCACAGAGAGTCAGAACAATAGACGGCACTATTATCTGTTTTTCATAACCAAGACAGACCTACTAAAATTCTGTGCTACAGTCGTACCGATGGTACACCCATTTCCATCTAAACTGTGAATATAAAACTTATATTCTGTAAAAACCTAAAATCTGATCTTCTGTGTGTATGTCGTACTCTACACACCAGATTAAATACTATACAGAATATTAGATATTCATGCATAACATTAAAAAAATGATACACATATATTGCTCATAAAGATTCTCATAAAATAGAAAATTAATTTTATTAAAAAATAAAATTAAATACTAAAACTATGATTTTTAGTATACCAACTCTAACAGTCTTCCACTTATACTCAAAATCATGCAGCCATACATTTGACTCCTATGCCCTCTACATGACTACCAAAAGTCTTAGTCGGTAAGTTCTTTGTAAAGGATCTGCAAGGTTGTTTCCTGATGCAAGCACTATGTCTTATTGAAAATCTGAGTCTGTGTACCCCAAAAGTACTAGATTGTCTACCAAGTAAACTAATATATAATTCTTAGTTCTTTTCAGGTACTTGATTTTATTATTTACCGCAGTCCAATGCACCTGCTCTAGATTAAACTGATATCTACTAACTATACCAACGGAAAAACAGATGTCGGGTCTAGTGCAAAGTATAGCATACATGAGGCTTCCTACTGTCGAAGCATAAGAAACCACCTTCATCTTCTCTATCTTATCAAGTGTCTTAGGACACTGATCCTTGGATAGGTTGATTCCATGCCTAAAAGGGATAAACCCTTTCTTGGAATCCTAGATGCTAAAATGAGCAAGAATATCGTCGATATATTTTTCTTATGATAAGCCCAACATCTTTTGTTTCTGATCTTGCTCAAGCTTGATCTCAAGGATGTAACTGGCTTCTCCCAAGTCTTTCATATCGAACTGCCCAGATAACCATACTTTAACCATAGATAATGTCCCCACATCATTTTCGATGAGTAAGATATCGTCTACATAAAGTATTAAAAAGATCACCACGCTTTTGTCACGCTTCTTGTACACACAGGAGTCATCTGGACTTTGATCAAAATCATAAGACTTAATGGCTTGATCAAACCGAGTGTTCCAAGACCTCGATGCCTGCTTAAATCCATAAATGGATCTCTTAAGCTTACACAACATGTGTTCTTGGCCCTTTCCAATGAATCTGTCTGGTTGTATCATATAGATACACTCATCAAGACTTCCGTTAAGGAAAGCTGTCTTGACGTCCATTTGCCAGATTTTGTAATCAAAATGAGCGACAATTGATAAGAGAATCTGGATAAACTTAAGCATGGCTACCGGCGAAAAGGTTTTCTCATAATCGATACTTTCTTTCTGAGTGAACCCTTTAGCAACAAGCCTAACTTTAAAGGTTTCAACCTTCCCATCTGCTCCTCTCTTCCTCTTGTAGATCCACTTACATTCAATGGGTTTTATTTCTTCGGGTGGCTCTACAAGTTTTCAAACTTGATTGCAATACATAGATTCTATCTCTGAATTCATTGCCCTTTGCCAAAGATCTGCATCTTTGTCTTGAAGTGCCTCATTGTAGTTATAGTGCTCGGTATCTAGTTCTACCGGGATCCTGTCAAAAGACTCTCCCAAGAACATATACTGGTCAGGTTGATGAATAACCTTCCCACTATGACGAGGCACTACCCGTGTCTGTGTACTAGCAGTAACACGCTGTGCAGAATCAGAACCCTATGCATCAGCACCCTGTTCATGATTTGCACCTATCCCGATAATCCTCCCACTACGACGAGGTAATGAGATATCGGTGACTTATTTTTTCATTCGACTGGTATTTTCTCTCAGTTCTTCTAAAATAATATTTCTTTTGGGCTTGTAATTTATAATATAATCCTCTTCTATGAATCGGGTATTAGTGATAACAATGACCTTATGATCCTTAGGATTATAAAACAGATCACCCTTCGTTCCATTAGGATACCCTACAATGAAACAAGCTTCTGTCCTCAGTTCCAACTTACCCGCGTTCCCTTTCAGCTCATGTGCTGAACACTCCCAAATTCGAATGTGTTTTAAACTAAGCTTATGCCCGGTCTACAATTCTATTGGAGTAGAAGGTATTGACTTAGAAGGTACAAAGTTCAGAATGTAAGCCGCTATCTCTAAAGCGAGTCGCCAAAACAAATCGAGTAAACCTGAATAACTCATCATGGACTTTACCATTTCTATAAGAGTACTATACTTTCTTTCTACTACACCATTCTACTGCGGAGTGCTAGGTGCAGTTAACTGGGATGTAATTCCCTCTATTGACAAGTAGTCCTTAAACTCTCAAAAGAGGTATTCCCCACCACGGTCGGATCATAGTGATTTGATACTTTTATTCAGACGCTCTTTTGCCTCTGTCTTGAATTTTTTAAATTTCTCAAAGCATTCAGAATTACGGTGCATCAGATAAATGTATTAATACCTTGAGTAGTCATCAATTAAATTGACGAAGTACTCAAAGCCACTTCTAGCCCAGTTTGTCATAGGACCACACACATAGAATGAACCAGCTCTAACGGTTCTTCAACTCTATAGCCTTTGGCCATAAAGGGCCTCTTAGTCATCTTATCCTCTAAGAAAGATTCACACACTGAAAGTGCTTCCACTTCTAATGAACTCAAAAGCTCATCTGCTACCAGTCTATTTATCATTTTTAGATTAATATGACCAAAGCGTAACTGCCAAAGAAACATTTGGTTCATTAAAGAAGAAAACTTTCTCTTATATGGTAATATAGATGTATTATTCGTTTTAGTCAGTTGCAGTATAGGAGAGATTAGAGTAATAATATAAAGATCATCCACCAATGTACAGAACAGATAACCCGTTTATTATCCTTAATAACCACAGAGTTATTAAAATAAATTAAATATCCGTCATTAGCAAATTTAGAAATGGAAACTAAGTTCCTTCTAATGGCAGGTACATAAAGACAACCTCTTAATATTAAAATTCGATCTCTACCAAAATTGAGAGTGACATCTCCTATTGCAACTGTTGTTACCTTCGTATTATTGCCCATATGTAGATAAATCTCTCCATCACTAAGTTGTCGATTTTTCTGGAACCGTTGCAATGAATTGTAGACATGATTAATGGCTCCGTATCTACACACCAGGTACCGGTATATAACACCGCTAAACATGTTTCCACAACCAGTGAACAGAAATTATTCTGTTTGTTCTGCCTTATAAGAAATACTGAACCTAGCTTTTTCCAGTGTCAGGTTTGGTTGCAGTGAAAACATCTGCCTTTTAGATTTTTCACACCAGTCCGTAGCCCACTAACTACCCTAAAAATCGTGTCTTCCTATTTCTGAAACTTTTTCTTCTTCATACCTTTCGGCTTAGAGAAAGAACCTTTTTAAGAAACAAACACATTTTCTGGTATTGAAGGAATACCATTTGTAGTTAAAGTTATATCTAAGTTACATTTTCAGTCAACAAAATTTGGTCCCGTAAGTTTGTTTTCTTTGAGTATTGAAGCGAGTGGATTGAAATCCATTTTAATCCTGAGAATCACATAATTAAAAAATCGTTAATTATAATGAGCAAAACTTTGAATTTATTTTAATTTGGTTCCCTCTACCATTTTAAAATTAATTCACCAGCAGCTTGGCAACCTGAGAATAGC
>JAULJZ010187203.1:0-21493 GCA_032270985.1 Heliamphora pulchella | reverse complement strand
ATCGAATAGTTTTAATATTTTTATATTCTACAAAATTAATTCTAAAATAAAATCTAAACTTTAAAAAATTAAGCAAGTCTTATACACTAGTCACCTTTTGTGTCAAACTATCTTTCCGGGTATCTTGGATACTTTTCTGCTTAATTTTAGTTAAAAGAATTTTAATTGTCTAAAATTTTTCAAATTCTTCATCATTAGCCAAGTGACAACACACTAGTCTATTAGGCTATAATCATGAAAAAGTCCATAAACTTATTCTAATTAATTATCAAACAAACCCTAAGTAAATTACACCTCAAGTTCTTCCTCAAGTCTATAAATAGAAGATCAAATCCACCCTTGTCCTCCTATAATTTTTGGGAGAGAATAGAGAGAGAGTCTCCAAGAAAGAAGAAGATGAAGAAGAAGGAAGAAAGAAGAAGAATGAAGAAAAGGAAGGAAGAAAGTCTAGCTAAAGCTTAATTCTTTCATCCTTGATCAAGAATATCCAGGTAAGAACTCCTACAACACACTTTAACCTTTTATTCTAACCCTTCTCTACAACAAATAATATGATCTAAGTAGCTACAAATAAGATAAGAAACAAGAAGGTTCAAAAATAATCGAATAGGATATAGCGTTGTTGTTATGTATGGAATGACGCCTTGTGTTTATTTTCTTTCTATAGGTTGATTAAGAGGATATGTGAATATTATAACCTCTGGAATATACTGATTTAAGACTTTAAATAACATATATGACACCGAAAAATAAGTTAAACAAAAGTAGGAACAAGTCTACCGAAAAAAAAACTAAGAAAAGGCACCATTTCTTCTCATGCCTGAATTTTTTGGTGAATTTAAAAGTATCTTCTTCAAACCCTATTTTTACTAAAACTTCATGAGACTATTTTTAGCATGTGTAATTTTTGGTAGAACTCAAAATGAATTCCAAGTACTCGAAACATAATTTATATGCTTTGACGCCAAACGAGCAGAAAAAAAGTCCATTTTGCCGATTTTTAGAAAATTCAAGAAACATACCCTCAGGTCAAGCTTTATGTCTAGAGCTAGATTTTCGAGTTATCTTTCATTTAAAATGTATTTGGAGTAATTTGACTGGACAATTTTTCTTAAAACTAGATTTTACCAAACAGTGTCGTTTTTAAACCTCTTCTATTCAACGAATATTTGCCCCCATTTAGAAACATCTTCTAGCTTACTTGTCTTCATATGAAATGTTCCTAACATATATATCTATCATCACATAAAATATCATGGTAAACAAATATCTCTAAGTATGGTCAATGAATTTTACATACAGAACCTAAGATCCTGATTTTTTAAAGAAATTGATTAGTGATGCTTAAGTGTATGAATGATTGTGTTATGTTTATATCTTGTCATGAATGAGAATTGTTGATGTTATTATGGTACTCAAAGCATGTTTAGAAGTAATAAGACATATTGTGAATGAAGAATGAGTAGTGGACCTAACACATGTATAAAGAACCGAACGATGAACAACGAACAACGAACGAACTTTATTCTTCAAAACAAACTTGGGATTTTGACATGGGGAGAGTTGTGTGTTGTGATATGGAGATGAAGAATGGTCCATTAACGTCTTGAGTTGTGCCTTGTATTGATCCAAGTATGAGTTTACTAAATCTTAGCCAAGTACGAGTGTACAAGTATGAGTTTACTAATTGGTGAACCGCACATCATGGCTATTAGCTAAGTATGAGTTTACTGAACCTTAGCCGAGTATGGGTGTACAAGTACGGGTGTACTAATTGGGAAGGATGATGTGCGGGGGCAAGGCGTATAGGAACATTACTGTATGGGAATGTATGGTACCATGGTGGTGAGGCCCATTAGAGTTAACGCGACATTGAGTAACTTTTAAGTGTGGGTTCTCAGGTGAGAACTGAGGGAAAAACTGTTATTTGAGAACGTGAACTTTTGGTATTGTAAACAACGAGAACATAGAGGTTTTAGGAATCTTTGAAACTATTAGTGTATAGTTGAGAACAAGAACGTGATAGTGTGAACAACGAGAACAGAGTGATTTTAGGTTGAAGCCTTGCAACTATTAGTGTATAGTTGAGAACGAGAATTTTGGTAGTATGGATAACGAGGACATCGTGAGTTAGGTTGATCTCTTGCATAGAAAATTGTATATCTTTGTGTATCTCGTGTATGTATGTTGTTGGGTATTGGTGTTTTTATGGGTAGGTTAGTTGGGTTATAATTGCTGCTCTGAACGTGTAGTTCATGGCATTTAAATAGTAGGTGAAGAAGAAGTGTGCGAGGAGGCAATCTCAACCGAGGAGGAAGAGCACTGGACTCGGTCCAGCACAAGGGAAGAAATCACCAAAATATTCATGAATTAGTTAGAAATATAATATTTTAATTCCGTGACTTTGATGCATGTTTTGTAATATTAAGAATTCTTTTTTGATATATTAAAGTCTTCCCCATTTTGATTTATTCTTTTAAGTCGAAATAATTACTTATAAGTGAAATTGATAGTTTTTGTTTAACAAATATATATATATATGCTATTTTTACAAGTATTTAAAGAAAGAGTCTTTTAAATGATGTGTCCAAAAAGTGGACCATCACAATTAATATTGAAAATAAATAAATTATCAACTAGAGATATTATTATATTTTAGAATAATGTGAAAATTTAAATAAAGTATTTTATAAATTAGTATTTTAATTTGACTTCTAAATTTTTTTGATTTTTTGTTAAAGTGACTATTTAGCATTTTAAATTAGAAAGCTAAGAAACCAAAATTACCAATAAATTCCTTGAGCCGATAACGATTTATTTGCTTATTTTGTTTGGTTTAGTCAATTCTTTTTATAAATTAAATTATATTTTTTTATTTTGAAGAGATAAAAAATGATTTAAGAATTATTTTTAGTAAAAATATAAATTAAGAATTTAGTTTTTGGTGTGTCCATGTATTTGATTGATTTAAAATTAAATTAAGAATTTGACCATTCCAATAATTTAAAATTTGAAATTTTGTCTGTCTATATCTTGAAATTGGATCAAATCGGATGGATAAAAAATGATTTGGTTTTAATTTAGAATGGTGGTTGTAAAATGAAAATACTTGTTACTTATTTTAAATTTAAGAAATTATATATTTCTTCGTTCATTTTTTTTTAAATTATTTTACTTTATATTTTTATTTTTTAGTATTTATTTTATACGATTATAAAAGGATATTCTAAAGTCTGTAAACTATTTGTTATATTTTTTATTTTTATTTCATTATTTTTTCTATCAATTGTCTACAGTTTGTAAATTATATAATCTTATCATGTTATGGAAAAATTATAAAAGACACTAAACAAAGAAAAGTAATAGAGAAAATAAACCGACTGAAAATTTGACATTTGGGGGTTATTATGGGAAATTTGGGAGGTATTCAAGAAAAACTGGAGAAATTAATAAGAAATTTTTTTAATATATAAATACACATATAGAATAGAATAAATCATAAATTTAGAAATTTTGTGTGCATATTAACTTTCCATGATTTGGCATGAAAGATTTGTATACTTTTGCAACAAACAACCAACCTGTCTTATGCACGAGATAAAAAAATAAATATTAAATATATTAATTTAATATTATAAACTATCTAAAATGATTGAAGAATTGCCATAAATTGTGTTTTTTTAGCTTTATTACCCTAACTAAAAAGTTATCATATGCAATTCTTATAAGTGCTCATTTCACTACCCACTAAAAAATTAATTTTAGAATTTCTAAGTTTGCACAAACAAAACAAAAACGTTTTTTAATATAATCTTTCTATCAATCAATTAAATAAATATATGCATTTTTAAAAAAAGTTGCAACTATATTTCAAACTTTATAATTAAATTTTTTAATAATATTATATATTGTAATTGAAAGATTTTTTTAATTTTTATTGTTTGCAAATTTTGAAACCATTATAATCTCTAAATTATTATAATTTATTTCTTAATTATTTGTCAATTTCTCCTTGTAACTGTAGTGATGAGTGATGACAACATGATAGTTTTTTGCGGGTTTGATATCATTTGTCTCCGCCTTTGCTCACGCATTTGCTTAAGATATGTTATTTTTTCCCATCTCATTCTATGCAAGGTCTAGATTCTGCTATTAGTCAAAATCTTCTATTCAATAGTCTTTAGATTATTTTAAGATATTAATTAAAACCAAAGCCTTTCTTTGCAAAAAAAAATTCAACTATGAACTCTCTCTCTCTCTTAGTATGTAATTTTATCTATTAATAAAATTAACTTTTTTTATTTTATGATAATCTTAATGAGCAATGTATTTGTTTCATTATTTATTTAATATTGTGCATATGTGTCTTTTATTTTACATATTATTTAATCTGGTATGTATAGTTCGACTTACACACAGAAAACCAGATTATCGGTTCTTGTAGAATATAAGTTTATGGTTCATAGTCTTAGATGAAATTAAACACACCATCGGTACAACTGTAGCACAGTATTTTAGTAGATTTGTCTTAATTATGAAAAACGATAATTATTTCGACAATTGTTCTGACCATTATGCTAGTACACTTTGTGTATATTGAGCAGGATAATGTTGGAGTAATTAATTTTATACTGATTATATAAATTAATTTACACCCATAGTTATTATGACTGCTTATACTCTTAATTCCGAAATAATTATTAGACACGTATATTTAGTGTTCATTATTTTGATTCATTAAATGGTGCGATATTTTACGAGTTTATAATTCCGGTGAGTTGAATAATGGCATTAATTATATAATGGATATTAATTATTGACGAAATTTGCGTCATGTGATCGGGATTGATGATAGCCTCTTAAGAAAGTTTATAAATTTTCATCGAGCCGAATCCTACAGGTGAATCTTATAATCCGGCTTGTCAAATAAGTTAAGCGGAAAATTTTAAAATTTTTTTGAAGAAGCCGATTAAATATAATTGTCAATAATTTAATTTAATTGGCGGATATTTGTAATTTTAACTTGAAAAGAATAAATAAACATTTAATAAGAAAAGCTCAAGTATTTCAATTTTGAGAATAAGGCTGGGAGTGCAATTATAATTTTTTAATGAAATGAATTATAATTTATGTTTTTATGAAATTACTTCTGAGTTGAGGTAGAATTTTATAATTACATAGGAGCTCACATCTTATTTACTCCACAAGCTTATGTTGTAGCTTACTTATATGTTGTTATAAAACCTAGTTGCCATATTATTTATAATCAGTCTAGGATTTTCACGTATTGTGATAATCAAATAACATATGGCTAGAGAGATTTTGAAAAACACGATAGATCAAAGTTCATGTTTTGTTCGTGTTTGACATTTGAAAATACAGTAGAAAACTTGACTTGAAAATTTGACTTCTTGTCAAAAACTGCAGAAACTTGTTGACTAAAATTTTTGGCAGCAAACGGAATCAAAACAATCGGTATTTGACATGTATAATTCTAAACTAACTTTGAAAGTTATATCGGGTTTTAATCTAGAGTCTGTTTTGACGATTGCCCGTTCAAATTATGTTTTGACTAAAATCATAGATATAATCTTAGGATCTTGACAGTTTGTCTCAACAAGACCTCCTTTCAAGAGCTTAAGAAGAGTTTAACCAACACCCCCATCTTGGTTATATCAGAATGGGGTGTCGAATACACCATCTATTGTGATGCATCCAAAGAGGACTTAGGATGCGTGCTCATGCAAAACAAAAAAGTGGTAGCTTATGGATCTCGACAACTGAAGTCTCATGAATAGAACTATCTGACGCACGACTTTGAGCTAGCGGCGGTTGTTTTTGTGCTAAAATCTTGGAGGCTCTCTATGGGAAAAAGTTCAAACTTTTCACCGATCATAAGAGCCTAAAATACTTATTCAACTAGAAAGACCTCAATACGAGGCAGTGACGATGGATGGAATACTTAGAGGATTACACTTCACCTTATCATACCATCCCGAAAATGCAAACATGGTAGCTAACTTTCTCAACAGAAAGAGGGGAGGAGCTTTGGCATGCATTATGGCCCAAGAATGGAAGATGATGGGAGCACTCAACGTGTCACACCTCGAACCTGCAAGGTGCTCTACCTGTATAGTGGGGACATGATCTCTCCACATCTCAATGGCCTCAAAATCAATAAGGCTTAGTGTAGACACCCTAATCTGACCAAACCAAATCTTAGGCACTCATCTCGAACGCGCTCCAATTATAAAAGTATAAGAATCATGCTCAAAGATACTCATAAGCAAGCAAAATCACAAATATAATTCAAAACCCAAAAACTCTAAAAACACCTTTAGGCCGTGACATTCCTATCCACACGGCTGCCACCTTTTTGAAAATCCTATAATAGGTCGTGTCCTTACTTTCACAGCTGTAACCTTTTTTGAAAATCCTAAACCAAGCCATGACTTTCTTTATCACGGCCGTTGCTTTTTCATCCAGGTCGTGACTTTTGAAAGTCACGGCTGTCCTTTTTACCACCATAAAGGCGGCGGCCTGTACTGTACAAAAGCAAAAAGATAGCGGCCGTCACTATTACCCATTTTTGGACCGGTGACAGCATCTTAGAAAAGGTCTGTATTGCTTGCCTTGCCTATAAATAGGCAGCAATTCGACGTAGAAACAAGAGAGAGACATACTTAGAGGCCCACACTCTGTCAAAATACTCCCTCATTCGATATTCTCCCATCCATCCTATACTTTCCGAGCCTCATTCGTGTTCTTGCTTGCTTTGAAGGAGTTCTTGGAGCTCATATATTGGCTTGAAGGTATCATATTCTCACTATCGAGGGGTCATTTTAGGTGGATATTCACATGAGGTAACCTTAGGATCCCACGACTCTTCTTAAACCCTCATCTTCTTCCCTTGAGGGTGTTGTGGATGAGGTTTCTATTGTTTTATTGCTTGTCTATCATTCATTTAAATGTAAATAATTATTTCCTTCAAGTTTTTCATTATTACCAGTATAGTCATACCTCTTTGTTTCGTATATTTACAGTTATTTACATTCTCTTTCAATGCTCACAAGCACACTAAACACATTCAAACTTTTTGAGGTTCTAAAACATGATGGTCGCGACCTTTTTTATGTCACGGCTGTATGTTTTGCTAAACCCACAGTCACGGCCGTGCCCTTTTTATAAGAGCCAGTACATTTATGCCTTTTTATATTCACGGCTGCCATATCCTGTTGTTACGGCCATGAGATTGTTTTAAGGCCAGAAACGTCCAAACCCTCTTCAAAACTCTTTGTTATTTGTTTATTTCAAGTTTGTATATCCTTTTATTGCTCTGTTTAGTATTTTTTTCTTTCTGTACTTCTGTTTAGTTTTCTGTTGGGTAATGGATGGCAGATCTGGCCTAGACTAAATGTGTTGTGATTTCTATTCTGTGTACCTTCATATCCTTATATTTTGAGGTTATACAAATATGATGGCCGCGTGTTTTCTCTTCTTTTCTTGTTATGGCCGTGATATCCTTTAGCTATGACCAAGAGGTTTTAGTAAGGCCAGTAACATGAAAATGTGTTTTAAACATTC
The DNA here is from genome assembly GCA_032270985.1 of Heliamphora pulchella. NCBI lineage: Eukaryota > Viridiplantae > Streptophyta > Magnoliopsida > Ericales > Sarraceniaceae > Heliamphora > Heliamphora pulchella. Next base: position 13,909 of record JAULJZ010187203.1, on the reverse strand, counting down.
TGTTATTCATATTTGATACCCCGTATATTCTATTTAGAGTTATTGCTTGTATAGAGGATGAAGGATGGTAGATCTACCTTAAAACCAATAGGTTATGGTCTCTGTCCCGCATATCCTATTCATTTAAGCCTGTTTTAGGTCACGTACAATGTATATACCATTTCTGTACCCTTAAAAACCATGGCCGCGACATTTATTTGTTACAGCTCTGAGATATTTTTATTTTGTTATTCGCGATAATCCTATTTTTGTCACAATCGCCTATTTTGTGACTATTTTTGTCATGTTCGCAATAGTTGTTGCTACGACCATAAGTTTTGTGTATGTTTAGTAGCTTAAATATGATATTTAAGTCTCTTCTGCTTGTTCTGTATAGCCTGTTTACAGCATGATTGAGACAGAAACATTGTTGTATGACCCTTAGGATCTTACTTGTTTTATCGCTTACTCGCATGTTTTTCGCTGTTTTGCTCAAATAATACGTGTAGCATATTTAGAAATAATAACTAAGTTGCATGACCTTAGGATCGTAGTTAATTTTCTTTTTCGTTGCTTACTTTTGTTTGAACTCTCTTCAACCCGCCGTTCTGTACATGTTACTTTTGAAAAGTTTACAACAAGAACTAATGTTGGCAAAGTAGATGCCAATCTCATGGTTGGGCGAAAAGGGTGCCTAACACCTTCCCTTTTCGTACCTTAGCACCTGAACCCTCTTTTTCATTGGTTACGTATTTAAAAGACTTGCAACCTCCTTCTTATTTTTCTTTATTTTTCTCAAAAATTAAGTGACGACTCCATTTTTTTTAGAAAGGATGTTCAGATATCTTGGACTTTTGTTTTAAAAAGAAGAGAACATTTTTTTAAAAAAACAATAAATATCCGGTGTATCGGACATGAGTGGCATGTTCCGATCGTCCCAAGCAAGTGGCATGTTCCGATCGTCCCAAGCAATGATACAGCCTAGCACTGAGGGGCAGGTTAGCATGGAAAAGCCAAGCTGAGTTTTGAAACAGAAGAAACAAAAAAAAATAGTATCAGAAATAAGAGATTCCACGAGCGGGAATGACATTGATAGTGAAAGTAAGAAGGAAGAAAATCCACCAGTCAGTACGAAAGTCGAGGAGAAGAAAGAGCATAAAGGGAAAGAAGAAAATTTACCCCAAGTAAATTTGTTGGGAACTGCAAGTTTGGCATTTGATCTTTCTGTGTACATTATTTCTCTTCATGAGCCAAAGTTGAGGACACCTCTACTCGAGAGACCTATCTTATGTTCTCTAGAATGGGATTACCAATAAGAGATCGACTTGTGGGAGTTAGAAGAGATAGAGTAAGAATTCACGGACATAGAATACAATGAAGGAGAGGATGTGCTGGAATGGCACCCAATAGTCGAAGAATCATGTGACCATGGAGGCCCGTGAGAGCCATGGGGCCCTCCCACTCCATATGATTATGAAGATCCATTTGACGAGGTATCACTGCCACAACTCTTTGAGCTAGAGGCTAATATCGGTGAAGAGTCTAATTGATTTTCACAAAACGTAATGGGAATTGAGGAAGATTTCTGGGGAGATGAAGGGAACAATGGAGAAAAAGTCAGCATAGACAATTTCTGGGCCTTCCGAGAGAAAGGGTACCCTGTGGTCGAGATTCGGGAAGTGGTTAACCAGCTTGAAGGACTATGGGAGCCTAAAGAGCAGATAGAGCATCTAACAAGAAGCATGAGACATTTTAAGCCTGTACAACTAGAGAAGGGGCAACCAAGTAGGGGCATAGAGGAATCAAAGAAGCAAGTAGAAAGAGCAGAAAGACAGAATAGTGAAGAGGAAGATGTAGTTTTGAAATAGCATAAGAAGACACAAGCCAATGTAAGCATTTAGGGGTTGCTTGTGGCATCTCACAAGCACCGATAGACAGTCCTGAAAGCTTTAAATAGTATGGACATACCAATTGATGTCTCTCCCGACCAACTAGTTGGAATGCTCATACCTGAGAAGCAGTCTAGTGTTATCGCATTTAGTGACAGGAATTTTCCAACAGAGGGGCCATCCTACAATAAGCAGTAGCATTTAACCATCAAATGCCAAAGGAAATGGGTACCGATTATTTTGGTCGACAACGGTTCTGCCCTCAACGTATGCCCTCTGCGAACTGCTTACTACCTAGGATTGAAGACGTAATACTTCAAGCCGAGTGCACAGGGGGTACGAGCATATGACAACACGCGAAGAGATGTCTTGGGATTGGTGACTTTCTCTATAATAGTGGGAACTTTGGAGAATGAAGTAGAGTTTTATATTCTTGATGTGCCAGCATCATTCAATCTGCTACTAGGAAGGCCATAGCTGCATGACCCATCGATTAGAACAGTTCCATTCACCCTACACCAAAAGGTAAAGCTGATCAAAGAGAGAGTAATTATCACTATACCGGGTGAAACTAGATGGCTAACCCCACTTAATGATGCTACCTCACTTCTTGAGATCTAACATTAGGAGGAGGATTTCTTGTTAAACGGGTTTGATTTTGACGAAACTATGGCCGTATAAGTTTTGATAAATGATGAGGGGAACTATGTGAATCTAAGGGTCATGGCCATGATGAAGGAAATGTCATAATTTTTAGGCATGTGATTAGGTAACCATCTGCAAGGGATTTCAAAACCAATCCCGGTGAACCATAATCACCATGGATACAGATTAGGATATAAGTCAGAACTGGAAAAATCAAGCATGGGAAAGTATGGGCACGCTGAATGGCCATTTCATCAAAGAAGGGAAATATTTCCCTTACGATGGGTTCCTTGAACCATGAATAGAAGAGAAGACGAACAAAAAATTGCCAGAGTTAGAGATCTTCTTCGGCCAGCAGCCATCCGACAATGATGAAGAGGCCGAGATTTGGCAGATGGGTTTCGTCGAAAAGACAGGAAGATTAGGGAGATCTTTGTGAAAAAAAATTTGGGATCTTTCTTCAATGAAGAGATGGCCTAGGCGCGTATAGACAATGATAATGAAGACGAGGACGTGTTGATGATGGAAACTAACGCACCTACGGATCACACCTCACATATCATTGGTGCAACTAAAATAAAAAAGAGTTAGTCTTTTGAGTCTTTTATTATGTATGATGTAACAAGTGAATTGGAGTCTGAGTCTGTTGAATCTATCTTTACCGATTCAGTTAATGCTGTGTCCACCAGGAATGCATCTGTTGGCATTCCGAGCCCATTCTGTTTTGAGTTTGAGGATGTAACCCCTTTTGAAATTAATGAAATGAAATCAGACTTTGCTTACTTTGCTGTGTCTCAAATATTTTGTTTTGATTCCGAAGATTTTAATGAATTCAAAGAGGATATCCCCCGGGAATTAAAAAGATTCACAAATGGTTCAAGTTCTTTCCACACTATCCTTAGAGGAATGTGAACAACTAATCTTTTTATTAAAGGAATATAAAGATATTTTTACATGGTCATACAAAGATATGCCTCACATAGACCCTAACATTGTGCAGCACCAAATCCCTCTGTACTCCGATGCCAAACCCATCGAGCAAAAGCTGAGAAGGATTAGATCAAATTGGGCGCTCAAGATCGAGGAAGAGGTTACCAAATAAATGGATGCCAGATTTCTCATGGTCATAGAGTACCCGAAATGGGTCGCTAATATTGTTTCGGTACTAAAGAAGGATGAAAGGATCCGGGTATGTGTTGACTTTCGGGATCTCAATAGGGTCAGTCCGAAGGATGACTTCCCTCACCCCCATATAGATGTATTAGTAGATAACACCGCCAAGAAATCTCTCTTGTCTTTTATGGACGGATTTTTAGGGTATAACCAGATTCTGATGACTCTAGAAGACTGAGAGAAGACTACCTTTTCAACGCCTTGGGGTACCTACTATTATAGAGCCATGCTATTCGGACTAAAGAAGGCGGGAGCAACCTACCAAAGGGCTACAAACATGTTACTGCACCATATGATACACAAGAAAGTGAAAGTATATGTGAATGATATGATCGTGAAATCCAAAACCCGAGAAGGACAAATTGCAGCACTAAGAAAATTCTTTAAGTGGATCAAAAAGTACAAGATGCGCTTAAACCATCAGAAGTGTGCCTTCAGAGTTATAGCAGGAAAGCTGCTAGGATTCATGATCACACAGCGAGGCATAGAGTTAGACCCATCAAAGACCAATGCCATTCTCGAAATGTCTCCCCCGACGACCGATAAGGATGTAAGGAGTTTCTTGGGAAAGGTTCAGTTCATCAACAAATTCATCGTCAAACAAACCACAATAAGCAGTAGCATTTAACCATCAAATGCCTAGGGAAATGGGTACCGATTATTTTGGTCGACAACAGTTCTGCCCTCAACGTATGCCCGCTGCGAACTGCTTACTACCTAGGATTGAAGACGTAATACTTCAAGCCGAGTGCACAGGGGGTACGAGAATATAATAACACGCGAAGAGATGTCTTGGGATTGGTGACTTTCGCTATAATAGTGGGAACTTTGGAGAATGAAGTAGAGTTTTATATTCTTGATGTGCCAACATCATTCAATCTACTACTAGGAAGGCCATGGCTACATGACCCATCTATTAGAGCAGTTCCATTCACCCTGCACCAAAAGGTAAAGCTGATCAAAGAAAGAGTAACTATCACTATACCGGGTGAAATTAGTTGGCTAACCCCACTTAATGATGCTACCTCACTTCTTGAGATCCAACATTGGGAGGAGGATTTCTTGTTAAACGGGTTTGATTTTGACGAAACCAAGGCCGTACAAGTTTTGATAAATGATGGGGGAAACTATGTGAATTTGAGGGTCATGGCCATGATGAAGGAAATGTCCTACTTTTTAGGCATGTGATTAGGTAAGCATCTGCAAGGGATTTCAGAACCAATCCCGGTGAACCATAATCACCATGGATACAGACTAGGATACAAGTCAGAACTGGAAAAATCAAGCATGGGAAAGTATGGGCATGCTGAATGGCCATTTCATCAAAGAAGGAAAAGATTTTCCTTATTATGGGTTCCCTGAACCATGAATAGAAGAGAAGACCAACAAAAAATTGCCAGAGTTAGAGATCTTTTTCGGCTATCAGCCATCCGACAATGATGAAGAGGCCGAGATTTGGCAGATGGGTTTCGTCGGAAAGACAGGCAGATTGGGCAGATCTTTGTGAAAAAAAAATTGGGATCTTTCTTCAATGAAGAGATGGCCTAGGTGCGTATAGAAAATGATAATGAAGACGAGGACGTGCTGATGATGGAAACCAACGCACCTGCGGATCACACCTCACATATCATTGGTGCAACTAAAATAAAAAAGAGTTAGTCTTTTGAGTCTTTTATTATGTATGATGTAACAAGTGAATTGGAGTCTGAGTCTGTTGAATCTATCTTTACCGATTCAGTTAATGCTGTGTCCACCAGGAATGCATCTGTTGGCATTCCGAGCCCATTCTGTTTTGAGTTTGAGGATGTAACCCCTTTTGAAATTAATGAAATGAAATCAGACTTTGCTTACTTTGCTGTGTCTCAAATATTTTGTCCTGATTCTGAAGATTTTAACGAATTCGAGGAGGATATCCCCCGAGAATTAAAAAGATTCACAAATGGTTCAAGTTGGTTCCACACTATCCTTAGAGGAACGTGAACAACTAATCTTTTTATTAAAAGAATTTAAAGATGTTTTTGCATGGTCCTACAAAGATATGCCTCACATAGGCCCTAACATTGTACAGCACCAAATCTCTCTGTACCCCGATGCCAAACCCATCAAGCAAAAGCTGAGAAGGATTAGATCAGATTGGGCGCTTAAGATCGAGGAAGAGGTTACCAAATAGATAGATGCCAGATTCCTCATGGTCATAGAGTACCCATAATGGGTCGCTAATATTGTTCGGTACTAAAGAAGGATGAAAAGATCCGGGTATGTGTCGACTTTCGGGATCTCAACAGGGTCAGTCCGAAGGATGACTTCCCTCACCCCCATATAGATGTATTAGTAGATAACACCGCCAAGAAAGCTCTCTTGTCTTTTATGGACGAATTTTTAGGGTATAACCAGATTCTGATGACTCTAAAAGACTGAGAGAAGACTACCTTTTCAACGCCTTGCGGTACCTACTGTTATAAAGCCATGCTATTCGGATTAAAGAACGCGTGAGCAACCTACCAAAGGGTTACAAACATGTTACTGCACGATATGATACATAAGGAAGTAAAAGTATATGTGAATGACATGATCGTAAAATCCAAAACTCGAGAAGGACAAATTGTAGCACTAAGGAAATTCTTTAAGCGGATCAAAAAGTACAAGATGCGCTTAAACCATCAGAAGTGTGCCTTCGGAGTTATAGCAGGAAAGATGCTCGAATTTATGATCACGCAGCGAGGCGTAGAGTTAGACCCATCAAAGACCAATGCCATTCTCGAAATGTCTCCCCCAAAGACCGGGAAGGATGTAAGGAGCTTCTTGGGAAAGGTTCAGCTCATCAACAAATTCATCGTCAAACTAACCACTACCTGTTAACCCTTATTCTGACACTTGAAAAAAGGGATAAAGTTTTAGTGGGACCAGCAGTGTCTAGATACCTTTAAAGCTGTATAGAAGTATCTACAAAATCCTCTGATTTTGTCACCACTAGAACCCGGTAATCCTCTGATACTATACCTATTAATGACTGATTCAGCGATGGGGTGTATGCATGCACTGGAAGACGAAGCCAAGGTAGAAAGAGCTATCCATTATTTGAGTAAGAAGATGACTGACTGTGAACGGTGGTATATGCCTTTGGAAAAGACTTGTTGGACACTACTCTAGGCATCTAGGAAGTTACGCCATTACATGCTAACGTACCGAGTTGTTCTAATCTCAAGGATGGACCTGCTCAAATACCTCTTGAGAAGCCAGCATTGACAAGAAAGTTGGCCCGGTGGTTGTTGATGTTAACTGAGTTCGATTTGCAGTATGTCACGAGAAAATCAGTAAAATGGAGAGCCATTGTAGTGTTCTTAGCTAACCACCCTACAACGGAGAAGAAGAGCTCGGGTTTGAGTTTCCTGATGAGCAAGTGCTGAAGATTGAGATGGATCTGTGGACCCTTTTTTTCGATGGAGCCTTAAACCAATACGGTTACAGAATAGGAATACTCCTTGTCACTTCTGATGATTTTCATATCCCTTTAGCTTTTAAGTTGAGTTTTGAGGTTACTAATAATCAGGCCGAGTACGAAGCATACTTAATTGGGTTGGTAGCCGCCTTGAAACTTGGGGCATAAAAATTGAAAGTCATAGGAGACTCCGCTCTGGTTGTATCCCAAGCAAAGGGAGAGTGGAAGATTAAAGAAGAAAAGCTGGTTCAGTATCACCGAGAACTTGAGACAATAATTCCCTACTTTGAAAGTGTGGTATTCACTCATGTTTCGATATTGCAGAACAAGTTCACCGATGCCTTGGCCACTCTAGCATAAATGATTGACATACCACCTGGGATAAGGATGAGACCTTTAAAAATTCAACAAAATAATGCACCTGTGATTAGCAACGTCGCTATTACCCAAGAAGTTAATGACGGGCTACCATGGTATCACAATAATTAGAATTTCATCGAGAAGGGAGAATATCCTAGCCGAGCAAGTAAAAAGGACCTAAGAGCTATCAGGAGACTTGTTGCACAGTTTTTGATTTGTGGGGAAAAACTATACAAAAGAGGATATCTGGGAGTCAATAAGCATTGTGTCGACGCAGTAGAGGAACGCGAGGTGATGAAGGAAATTTACAGAAGAGTTTGCGGACCTCACATGAGTGGGATGATGCTGGCTAAGAAGATCTTGTGCCAAGGATATTTCTAGATGACCATGGAAGCAGATTGCTATCAATTTGTCTGAAGGTTTCGAAAATTCCAAATCCACGCAAACCTCATGTACGTACCACCATCTCAGTTTTATAACATGACCTCACCTTAGCCATTCTCAATTTGGGGAATCGAAGTAATAGAGAAGGTTACACCCAAGGAATCGAATGGGCATGAGTTTACTCGTGGCAATTGATTACTTCACAAAGTGGGTCGAAACTGCCTCTTACTCAGTTTTGAAAGCCTCAAAAGTAGCTAGATTCATCAAATAAAATCTTATCTGTCGGTACGAAGTTCCACATGAGATAATTTTTGACAACAGTTTCCACTTTCAAGGAGAAGTTCTAGAACTCTTGAAGGAATATCGGACTGTTAGCCATAAGTCTTCACCGTACATGCCGCAAACAATGGAGTTGTGAAAGCTGCAAACAAGAATGTGAAGAAGATCCTATAAAAAATGAAAGAGGGAAGCAAGAATTGGCCGAAAAAGTTGCCATTTGCACTTTGGGGATATTGGACATTGATTAGAGCTTCTACTGGAGAAACACCCTATGCTTTGGTCTATAGAATGGAAGCAGTTATGCCTATAGAATTGAAAATCTCATCTATAAGAATAATGGTTAAAAGCGATATCCTCGAGTTAGAATGGCCGAGGGACAGGTTCGAAGAGCTGCTCATTTTTTACGAAAGGAGGCTAAGAGCCCTGTTTCATGTTCAAGGATATTAGAGAAGGATAGCTCGAGCATTTAACAAAAAGGTTAAGTCTCGGAACTTGAAGGAAGATGACTTAGTCCTCAAAGAGATCAAGGCTCCAATCTTTGGTCCAAGGGGCAAGTTCATACCTAATTGGGTCGGACCCTATCTCATCAAGACCTTGATGTCAGAAGGCGCAGCCATCCTTATGGATTTAGACGAAAACATTTTCTCTACACCTATCAACTTAGATCAGCTTAAAAGGTTCTACCCCTGAGGGAAAGCTGGCAAAAAGAGAGCATCAATACTCGAGTGTAACCCAAGCCTCGAACTACGTTATGGTCTGATTCCCTTTTTTGGGATACGTAGGCAGTTTCTGTCAGAAATTCGGCCCAAACTTTTGTTCAGAGTTCCCCTTTGTAACCATGCTTCAAGTAGTTGATCAATGCAAAGGCTTGTTTTAAATTTTTTTGATAAGATGATTATGTTATAAAAATGAAAATCTAAAAAGCCACCGTAAGCCAAAAGTGGAGAAACTTTCATTAATAAATTTTGCCAACACAGTTTTCAAAAGTAAGAGAGGCTCGCAAGTCCTCATCCTAAGAAACTAAAAAAGAAGGAAACAAGCAAGATATTAAGGTACAACAAAGCAAAATTAAGTCTTCCCTCTCTTTTCATCCCCTTCTTGTCCTGCTCTGCGCTCTATCTCCGATTGCAGCAAAGTTTTGTAACTTACAGATAACCCACTGTCAAAATTCTCGTCAATCGGTATCCTCAGTTGAGAAGACCAAGCCCGTTGGTACTGACCCAAGAAAGGAGCCCGGTGAGAAGAATTGTACAGATGGCTCACAGCAGTCTCGGAACATATTTGGGTACGTCCAAACTGGCGAAGAATGCAATAAGGATGATAGAAGGTGGTTAGCTTTAAGTCCACCAATAGGACCCCCGAATTGCCCATAGTCACAGTAGTCATGAAAGATATCTTCAACTAGGGACATAGCCAGGAGATGTCCTTCCCAATCAGAGAACTCAGGTAATCCCGTTAAGTAGCCTCCGTGGAGCACAACCGATAAACTTGATGACGAATGAAGGATCTCTTACTATAACTGTCAGATATGGGCTTCTCCATCAGCCAGACCTGAGAGAAAACATAGAAAGAGAGAGCTGAGTGGAAAAATCTAAGAGAATAAAGAAAAAAGTGAGCTGATCGGGAAAAATAACAGAAAACACAGAAAAAGGAGAACTGAGTAAAAAAACTTGAGAGAAATATGTTGGAGGTAAACTGCAAAGATCGTTGATTTGAATACGATTTTTCGATAAAAATTTCTAGACAGGCAATCGCCGAAACAGGCTCCAGATTAAAACTTTTTGATGTTGATCGATCAAAATAAAACCCGTACACCTAAAGTTAGATTCGGAATTATACCTTTCAAAATCTAGTAAATTGATTTCAGTCACTGCAACAACCATGAATGTGAATCCTTCAAATTGAAGTTCAATCAAGCCTTCTACTGTATTCCCGATGTGAGTCACAAACGTAGAGTAGGCTACGACCCTTCGTGAACTTACACTTGTTAAACTAATCACAATAGGGAATACGTGAAAACCTTAGTCTTGAAAGATGATTTATGATTTATTTTTAGCATAACCGCATATATATAGAACTACAACAAGGACCTGTGGAATAAATATGACTTGGGTTTCTAATGTAATTATGAAAATTCGTCTGTTCCTAAGGCAATTTTATAAAAACATAAATTACAATTTATACCACTAAAGATTCGTAATTACACTCCTAGCCATATTCTCAAAACCGATTATTCGAGTTCTTGTTATTAAATACTTAATTCATCTCTCCACGTTAAGATTCTCGATACCTATCAATCAAATTTAATTACTGACAATTTAATTTAATCGGCTTCTTAAAATTTCTTAAGCCCTTTCGCTTAACTTATTTGCTGGTCGGATAATTAAATTCACCTGCAAGATGTGGTCCGATTAAAACTTATAAGTTTTCTTAAAGGGGTATCGTTTATCCCGAACAATCGAAACGTGAATTTCATCAATAATTAATATTCACCATATAATTAATACCACTATTCAACTAATCAGGACTATTGACCCATAAAAGATCGCACCATTTCATAAATCAAAATAACGAATATTAAATATAAGTAAATAATAATTATTTCGAGATTAAGAGTATAAGCACTCATAATAAACTTGGGGTATGAATTAATTTATATAGTTAGTATAAAATTAATTATCCCAATGTGGTCCTGTTCAATACATATAAAGTGTACTAGCACAGAGAGTCGGAACGATAGGTGACGCTATTATCTGTTTCCCGTAACCAAGACAGACATACTAAAACTCTATACTATCGTCGTACTAATGGTTTGTCCAATTCTATCTAAACTGTGAACAAAAAGTTATATTTTGTATGAACTTATAATCTGGTCTTATATGTACAAGTCGTAATCTACACTCTAGATTAAATACTATACAGAATAAAGGACAACCGTGCATAACATTAAAAAAATAATATTGTATTCATTACTCACTAAGATTATCATAAAATAAAAAAATAATTTCATTAGAAATAAAATTAAATACTAAAACCAAATAAAATTTATTATTTTTAGTATACAACCCTGACAAATTTCCACTTATACTCAAAATCATGCTGCCATACATCTGACTCCTATGCCCTCTACATGACTATCGAAAATCTTAGCTGGTAGGCTCATTGTAAAAGGATCAGTAAGGTTGTCCCCTGATGCAATCTTGGTCACAGCAACATCACCCTTCTGTACAATTTTTTGTATTAAGTGATACTTATGCTCAATGTGTTTTTCTTTCTTGTGAATTCTTGGCTCTTTCAAGTTTGTAATCGCTCTGCTATTATTACAATAAAGTGTAATAGTCGATTGAACTGAAAGCACCACATTTAGATATAACAGGAAGTTTCTGATCCAAATGGCCTCCTTGGCTGCTTCAGAAGCTGCCAAGTACTCAGCCTCCATAGTGGAATCAGAAATGCATGACTGCTTGATACTCCTTCAATAGGTGAGACACATATATTTAGGTTTCTTGCTTTTATAAATTATTTTGCCTAAAACTATTTAGTTTCCATTAAAAATATTATTTTGGTTATTAATTATATACTACACCATGAATATCATTATAATTGTATTATGTATCGAACTAACGTTATTGATAATGTACAGTTCGAAGGGATTTCTCGACCTGGCAAAAAATAAAATAAAGATACCAAGAGGTGAAGTAATATGGCTGGGGCTACAGCCAGGTGGTGACGGATTGATTTCATACCCAAATGATTAAACTTGGGATCGCTCCCTAAGATACTGACAGGAACTGTTGAACACAAAAAGTATCGGATATTATTATTATTATTATTATTATTATTAGTAGTAGTAGTAGTAGTAGTATTATCGTTACTTGAGTTTTATTAAATTGGCATCTATAAATGTCGAATAACATGATTTTAAAGGCTGTGATATCTTTGTGGTAAACTAATAATCTTGTTATGTTTGCACTTATACGAGCTATTACTTATGACGTTGTTATTTTAATTTTTACAGGGAAGGAAATGGAGAGGTTGCTAAGTTCTGCTTAATAAAAAGGAAAAAATTATATAATTGGACATAAACACTCAACATTTGTTTTTTTGGAATAAGAAAAATATATGCCTTTGGTGGGTTTTACTCACTGGCCGGTCACATATGCCATTTGTTAAAATGGGTCGTGATAGTTTTAATCTGGAGCCAGTTTCGGCGTTTGCCCGTTCAGTTATTTTTTAACTAAAATCATAGACTTAATCTTAAAATCTTGATAGTTTGCCCCAACAGATAGGGTTAAAACTGTAGGGCTATGTGAATGCTGACTTAGCCTGCTATATTGACAGTAGGAAGAGCACCACCGGATTTGTCTACACCCTTGGTGGTACAACAGTGAGTTGCGCCTCAAAACTACAAAAGATCGTGACACTTTCTATTACAGAGGCAGAGTATGTTGTTGTGACAGAAACTAGAAAGGAGATGGTATGGTTACAGAGTCTCTTGGATGAGCTAGGTAAGAAGGTTGATAAAGGGATGCTCTACAATGATAGCTAAAGTGCTATATTTCTTGCCAAAAACCTGACATTTTACTTCAAGACAAAGGACATACAGTTGCGATATCACTTTATTCGCTCCTAACTTAACATCGGGCAGTTGATTCTTGAGAAGACCAATAGAGCAAAGAATCGAGTAGGCATATTGACTAAAAGAGTCAACATTGATAAACTGAAGTTGTGCTCGACTTCAGTTGGTCTTTAAAGTTAGAAGACGAAATATTGGGTCACACCGGTTTGATTGGCTACATTGGAGGTTTCAAGATGTTAGTGAGTTTGATGGGATATCTCAAAGCTTGGAGCAGTTTTACTGCAAGTTGGAGAATTGTTGAGTGGTGAAGAAAACACCTGAATTTTGGGTTGACCACTCGAGTGGTGGATCTCTGCAGGCAAGTTACTGAGAGCGTGTTAAGACCGTTGGACGATTGCTCGAGCGGTTTGTGCGAGCAACGACCTGTTATAGGCGCGTAGGACTGCAGCCGTCAGTAGAGTTACGTTATTTTCTTATGTTATTTTGTATTCCTCTCCCAAGAACTTTTTTTCTCTGTAACCTTCAATCAATATAGTGAAGTATGTAATCCCGTGGACGTAAACACGACTTGTCGAACCACGTAAACATTGTGTATAATCATGTGATTGCCTCTCTTTCTTCGTTATTATTCCGTGGTTGTGTGTTCATTGTTGATCTTGGACGGATTAGGGATCACGCTCTGATTTTCAACAACATATTGCATATTACATCATATTTTGTATGTATAGGATATAACTAATATAACATATAAAATACGATATATATCAATTTACCTTTTTAATATATCGAATTATAAGATACCTAATTTGAATCTAAGATAATAACAATACCAGGTTTGTACACAAATGGATTTACGTTGCCTTTATGCTTGTCGAAATATTAGATTGATTAGATTGATTTTATTCTGATTTGATTATATTGTATCTCCTTTATTGTTTATCTCTATTCGCCTATAAATAGGCCATATATTGTACCGTTTCAATAGACAGAAAATATATACAGTTATTTTTTCTTCTCAATTTCTTCATGGTATCAGAGCTACGTTCTTGTAGCCTGTAGTATTTTTTTTCGGCGTCGTCGCGATGATGTGGCACCACCGGCCACATCACCGCGACGACACAGGGTGTCGCCACCTCCGCCATCGCAGTCAATCACGCCGCCAGCCGCGCTTGCTCCACCAGT
>JAULJZ010187174.1:0-21500 GCA_032270985.1 Heliamphora pulchella | reverse complement strand
CATATAGCGTCATACTAATAGTCGTCCATATTGAATAAAATCAATTTATTCTTTATATATACATATAGCATCATACTAATAATCGTCCATTGAACGGTGATTAATAAGTTAATAAAAATAATTTTTTTAATATTAATACATTTTTAGAAATATGACCTATCACTTTCACAAATATCAATATATTATAGACTCATTATTCACCGCCCATTGAATGGTGGTTAGCATTTTTTATACATATATATATAGGATTTTAGTCTTAGTATTCTATTTTATCTTAAATTCTTTGTATATTTATCTATTTTCTTTTATATATTTAATAATAACTCTATTATCCTAAAATTCTTTATCAAACTCCAAGTACTCTATGGGATTGTACTTCAAAATAAGTGTTCAATCTTATTTGTTGTACTCGTTTGATAATCGGTATGAATTAAGTGGGATTAGTAGTAAAATGGGATTGGTAATAATGTAGGATTAATTTTTTTATATTTGAATTGAGTAAGATTAAATAACGGACTAGATAAATTCATATTTAGTTTTAGTGAAATTGAATAATATTGGATAGGATTATAATGGTCAATTTTCAATATTACCCATGTATTAATATTATATTTAATATTTTAATATTTCTTATTATTTTTAAAAAATTTTAAATTCACTCTTTAATTCAATCATTTCTAATTCCATACTCCCCTCGCATTAAGTTATCCCTCATTTGGTGGACTAATAATTCGTCCGAATAACTAGTTCGGAGGTTATTTTTATACAAACATACGTCGGATTAAACTATACTTCAGATTAATAATTCAGATGAATTGTTAATCCGCCAAAACAAACGAGACCTAAATATAATTAAAAATTAATGTTTTTTTAAAGAATGACAGCTAAAATTGATAGTAATGTATTGTTGGAGTGTCCGATTGGAAAAGTGTCTAGGCAAACTAAAATAAGAAATATCTACTAATTATTCTAGGTAGTTATTGTTGGAGCTTTGATTTAGCCATGTTAGCTTTGATTTAGTGTACATATGCCCTATTCTCTGATGCATATGTACACTTATTTTTTATTTTTTCTTGAATTTAGGGCATATTTGGATTGAGAGACAAGTTTCGAACTGGATTGAATTAAAAAATATGTGGACTTACAAATCAGATATTTTCTCATTGAATTAGTTATCTCGCGTTTGTATTGCAAAATTAAAACTAATAATCCAACAAATAAAGAATTAATAATATTATATTTATAGTATTAATTTGTATGCTAACAAAAGAGAAATATATGCGAACACAACACAATAAGCTCCACCTTAAAACCCAAGGAAATAAAAATTATTCATCATTGGTGGAGTATGATAAGGACATGTCGATGTGTAACTTAGACGCTGCACATCTCACCACTCTTGAAAAGAATCAACAAGCTCTAGAAGATCGAGGACTTGTTGAAGTGTAGCTTAGACATTAGGCATCTCACTATTCTTGAGGAGTATCAGCAAGTCTTAGAGGATCGAAAATTTGTCAATATGTAGTTTAGACGCTATACATCCCACCACTCTCGAAGAGTATCAACAAGCCCTAGAAAATTGAGACAAATGTCGATATATGATACTCTACCGAGAAAATACCAAATTTTAAAATTGTTTGGAATTGGTTCAACCGTTCGTTATTCTACTAGTTCTTGTAGTTTTTGTCTCATCACTAACAATCAAAAAGGGGAGGGGGGGGAGTTAGTACAGTTGCTGCAAATAAGAGAGAAATATACGCAAACACAATTTGATTTAATAATTCTTTGATGATGTTTGTTGTTGCTGAGATTATGAACTTATGTATTGTAGTTAAAAAGATATGATTATGATTTCAAAAAAAAGTTACAAATATTTGTTATTGTTATAAATTTGTATCTTCAACTAGTAAAATTTGTATTTGTTAATTGAAAATCAAAAAGTGTACATGTTTGGATTTTTTTTATCATTTTGGTAGAAAAGTATCAAGCAGCCCTAGAAAAACAAGAAGATCGAGACAGGTGTACTTCTAATCAACATAGGAATATCTTTTTTAAAAGATTTTAAATTTAATATTTTTGGGTAGAGCTTTTAAAATATTAAGGCATAATTGTATATTTTTATTGGAGTTTAGGTCTTTCATGAAGAATTGTATGTCAAAGTACGTAGTAACAAAATTAAAAATTGAAAAACAAAAGAAAATATAACTCTTTCTAAAAGTATAAATATTGGACTGGGGGTATGTTTGGGTTAGCTTTTAAGCTATACTATTTGGTTTTTAAAAAAAATTAACTTTTCTTTTCTATCTCTTAATCCAAAAAAATAAGACAATACATATCTCAAACACCCAAAAAAAATTTTAAATAAAATTATTATAATATCCTTACATAATAAAGTCAATCATACTCACAAAAACAAAAAAAATTATGCCAATATCCCAAATACAACAATTTAAAAGTTAAAAGTAAGGTCATTTTAAACATTTCAATAAAAAGCAAAAAAATTACTACAAAAAATTATTCTAAACACTCTCACTTTTTTTTATTCCTTTTTTTTTAAAAAAAAATTAAATTTTTTAAAAGTCAAGTTTAAAAGCTATCCTAAACAATAAAATTCAAAAGACGAAAAGAAAGCCTAATAAGAAGAAGCCAAATGTTGGCAGTTTGGTATTTTTTACCACAAATGGACAAAGCAAATGCAAAATGGACAAAACAAACAAGAGCAATAAAGGAACCACCAACATAGATGAGGGATAAAATGGTAACAATGACAAAATGACCAAGAAGAAACTAATATGGCCCTAAACCAGCTAAATGAGGAAACAATAGAAAGAGAATTGCTTCACAGAGAATGAAAAATTGGGCAAAATGGCACATTGTTCATTCGACCCTTAACAACCACTTTATATATGTGGAAGGAAAGAATAAAAAGCAGTGAGACAAGAGCAATGCTATTAATACAAATATTCTAACCAATGTACTTTATGAAAAGTCATAAGCAATAACAAAACTTAAGCTGTCTTGATTCGTATGTCACTACTCTGCCATTCTACATAAGCACACATTATAAACCCTCCTTAAATGCATCATAATAAATGGCCAATTCACGCTTGCCATCGTGTGCAAGTCACTTAAGCCATCCAGAGGTTCGTTCGAGCTAGATTCGACCCACGTTACTTTAACATCTTTACAGTTCAACCCTCATACATTTGGCATTGTCTGTGAAAAATTTCAATTGATCCTTACTACGACCCCTAATAGCGACTTGTTGAATGTGGTATCCGTTTTTTATAATCGTATAGAGCAAAACTCTGAGGAACGATGCTGGTATCATTAACATTCGTGGCGAGCAAAGAAGATATCTCTCTGTGAAACCGTGAGGTCCCTTAGGCACGACCTCGCCAAAAAAGCAAGTCTCCGTGCTATAGAGGGAGAGATATTAAAGCTCAAAGCCACCTTGAAGAACAAAGAGCAGGAAGCACCGATTCTTGTGAGAAGTCCCCCTCACCATGGCGAATCTGGACACAGGACCAAGAGTCCCACATCAAAATGGCCAAAAAAGAACCTTAAAGTTGGACGTGTGGTAAAGGAGTTCACGATACTTCAGCCGAGCTCGAGTGAGGAAGGGAGTAGCTACACTCCCATGAAAGCTCGACACGGCCGATATTCGCCCCAAAAAAGTGAAGGATCTAAGTCAACTACTCATGCGAGCACTGATCTCCAGGAGTGGTTGTCAAAGAAGCGATGGCGCCCACCAGTGTTGAGCTACCAAGAAAGGTTGGCGACCTACCCATTTGCCAAACATGTGGAGATGACTAAACCCCACAAGAGTTTCGCTCCACTAAAGTTTAACTCTTACGACGAACGTTTAGGCCCTCACTCCCACATAAGCCATTACGTACAAATGATGACCTTGTGGAACGACAATGACGCTCTTATGTGCAAGATATTCCCCTCAAGCTTGGGGGAAGCTAGATTGCGATGCTTAGATCAGTTTCCCTTGTCAATAATGAGCTGGTGGGATTTGTTGCTCGGCTCATCACCAATACCAAAATACCCAAAGAAATTGATTCACTATTAGCTTGAGAAAATGAAAGAAGCCTTTATGCGACTACATAAGGAGGTACTGGGGGACATATAATAAAATTGAGAACTATAACGAGGAATTGGCCGTTGCGTTGTTCAAGCATGGCCTTATGCCCTACAGCAAGTTGCGAACTTCCTTAACCAAGAAGCCACCCAAAGACATTTTGGCATTATGAGCTGGGTGGAGCAGTACATCTGGGTTGAAGAAGATGTTGTCCACAGGAAAGGAGGGGAGCCCAGCTCCAGTCCATCAAGGTCGAACAAAAAGGTGAAAAGGGACAATTCGATGCTGTGATTAGACTAGGCGCTGAGTCCTCCAACCCTCGGGAAGCAGTCAACATGATCTTTAAAGAACCAATCTATAAAATCCTCCCTCTGATCAGGGATAGACCATATTTTTCTTACCAATCGAGGATGCCTGAAGAGGTCATTATGCATCCATAAAGAAGGGGATAAAATGATGGTGCTCATATTACAAAGAAAGGGGGCACAAAACAAAATAATGCAAGGCACTTAAGCTGCACCTAGAGGACTTGGTTAAGCAGGGCCACCTAAGGGAGTTCGTAGATGAGGAGGCTACCAAGGAAAGGCCAACCGAAGCTCTCTAGGTCGAGCAAGCGCCAAGGCCAACCTATCGTGGAGTCATCCACATGATCCATGGCCTAATGGACCCGGGATAAAAGAACGTAATCAGAGGACGGATGTTGAGATTGAGTCATATGAAGGAAGTGGTGAAAGTCTAGGAAGGCATCAAGAGACCAAGGGCCAAGTTATAGTCAGATCAAATTTCATTAACCGAAGAAGATTCGGGAAGGGTGTAACACCCTCATAACGACGCCTTGGTAATTTTCTTAAATTTTCTTGGATTTAATGTCAGAAGGGTGCTTATTTACCAGAGAAGCTCGGCTAAAATTATGTACTACAACCTCTTTAAGAAGTTCGGCCTCAACGAGCGTGATCTAACCCCGACTCTCACCCCACTCATCGGCTTTAATTCACAGCCCGTGTGGCCTTTGGGGCGAGTCACGGTGCTGGTCAAGACAGGAATGGTTGAGGTCCAAACCAACTTCCTAGAGGTGGATGTGCCATCAACCTATAACGCTATTGTTGGCCGAACATTGTTGAATGAATTAAAAGTGGCCCCCTCCACCTACCATCAGATGTTGAAATATCCCACCAACGGTGGAGTGTAAGTGATTCATTGGGATCAGGCTACCTCTAAGCATGCCTCGTTGCAGCCCTCAAGGCCGAGCTCCCCACCGAACAGGTCAGAATAATCTAAGTCCTTGATCAGCCCGTTTTGTAAGAAGTTGGAGGGGAAGCAAAGAACAAAGCCGTGGAAGATCTTGAATCCATCCCATGTGATTCTAGCAACCCGAATATTTTTTCTTACTCGGCTCAACCATGGTCGCGCAAGAAAAGGTAGAATTACTCTGACTACTACAAATGAACATTGAAGTGATTGCTTGGACTACGTATGAGATGCCAGGTGTTGATCTAGTTTTCATCTGTCATGCTTTGAACATCAATCCAGCTTGCAAGCCGGTCAAGCAGAAGAGCAGACGTTCATCCCCTTACCATGCTGAGGTCGTTGCCAAGAAAGTAAACAAGCTGCTAGAAGCAAATGCCATTAAGGAAGTCCAATACCCTGACTAGCCTTTTAACACAGTCGTGGTCAAGAAGAAAAATGGCATGTGGAAGGTTTGTGTAGACTTTACGAACCTCAACAAGGCGTACCTAAAGGACAGTTTCTCTCTCCCCAATATTGATCAACTAATGGACTCAACTGCAGGGCATCAGAGAATGAGCTTTTTGGACACATATCGTGGTTATCATTAAATTGCCATGCTTGATACGAACCAGTAAAAAATAGCTTCATCACTCTTCGAGGGACCTTTTGCTATAAAATAATGCCGTTTGGACTCAAAAATGCAAGGGTTGCCTTTCAAAGAATGGTAACGAAAATGTTTGCAAGTGTTTTGAGAAGAATGATGAAGGTATACATATATGACATGGTCGTTAAGTCCAAAAGACAGGAAGACCACCTCACTAATGTCCAAGGCATTTTTAACATTCTCAAAGCAAACAAGTTGTGTCTCAACTTTACCAAGTGTGCTTTCGGAGTTGGGTTAGGCAAGTTTATAGGATTTCTCGTCACTAATCATGGCATAGAAGCTAACCCTAATCAGATCAAAGCTATACAAGTCGTCTAAAGGCCGAGCATGATAAAGGAAGTACAAAAATTGACGGGAACGACTGCGGCCCCAAACAGGTTTATTAGTCGAGCACCAGATAAGTGCTAACTGTTCTTCTAAGCATTGAAAAAGGGAGAAAAGTTCACATGGATTAAGGAGGGCAATCAGGCCCTCTTGGCCTTGAAAGACTACCTAACTACACCTCCATTACTATAAACCCCAACGGAGGGAGAAACTCTCTACCTCTACTTGGTAGTGTCTCGTTAGAAATCAGTGCAATGCATACCAGAGAAGAGGAAAAGCAGCAAAGGCCAATGTACTATGTCGGCCACACCCTCACAGGCTCAAAAAAAAGATACCTACCTTTTGAGAAGTTAGCCTACGCCCTGGTCATTGCTTCGCGAAAGCTGTAGCATTACTTTCAAGCACACTCGGTGGTTGTCCTCACCAAATATCATCTCAAAGCTCTATTCTCTAAAATTGACCTGACTAGAAGAATGACGAAGTGGACTGTCAAACTGGGAGAGCATGACATTAGTTCATAGCCTAGGACTGCTATCAAGGCCTAGGTACTGGCTAACTTTATTATCGAATTCTTTAGGGCTGAGCTAGCATCAAAAGAAGGTCCCACTGAGCCACACCCCGAGGAAAGGGAGATATCATCCTCTGGAACATGGAAACTACAAGTTGATGGGCTTTCAACAGCAAAGGAGCAAGGGTTGGAATAGTCCTCACCTCTCCAGATAGGGTGATCTTTGAGCAAGCTGTGAAACTTGGTTTCAACACCTCTAACAATGAGGCTGAGTATGAAGCACTGCTTGAAGGGCTACAAGCTGTATTAAAGCTCGATATTAAGAATTTAGAGATTTTCAGCGATTCCCAAGTCATTATCAATCAGCTGATGGGGGGATACGAGGCAAGGGACGACAGAATGGACAAGTTTCTTAACAAAGCCAAAGAAGCTTTAAAGAAGTTCAGGGCAATTAGGATTGAACATGTTGGCCGAGCAAGAAACAGCCATGCCAACACTTTAGCAAGCCTAACCTCAATAAATGAAGTAGCTGCAAAAAGAACAGTGGTGATACAGTTCCTCTTTAGGCCGAGCATAAAAGATTGTCAAGAATTCTTTATAGCGGAGCAAGCCCCATGTTGAATGGACCTTATCATAGTGTTCTTAAAGCACAGGCATCTCCCAGTCGAAAAGAGAGAAGCACACAAAGTGAGATTGAGATCTGCTCATATTTTGCTCTCCCAATCCGACATGTTGTATCAATGCTCTTATGCTGGTCCTTTTTTTTTTTTGCATCTCGACCCGGTGGAGGACCTCTTCTATGAGATCCACGAAGGTATCTGCGACAGCCATGTAGGAGGTCGATCTTTGGCTCACCGTGTAATCTCTCAAGGATATTGGCGGCCCTATATGCAAAAGGATGCTCAGCAATACGTAAGAAAATGCGAGAAATGTCAGATGTTTGCACCACATATTCACCAACCTACAGGGAAGCTAAATACCCTAATCAGCCCGTGGCCATTTGCATAGTGAGGCCTCAATAGAGTTGGCTCCTTCCCTAAATCAATGAATAACAAGAAGTTCATAATCGCGACAACTGACTATTTCTCAAAATGGTTTAAAGTAAAGCCACTCACCAACATTAGAGAACCCGATATAAAGAAATTTGTGTGGAAAAATATCGTCACCGGATTTGGAATCCCACGAGCCTTCATCCCAAACAACATAACACAATTTGACGGGAGGTTGTTTCGGCAGTTTTGTGTTGAGCTAAAGACAGAGTTTTACAACTCCACACCAGCATACCCCCAGTGTAATAGCCAAGCCGAGGCCTCAAACAAAACGATCATAGATGGAATCAGAAAGAGGTTGGAAAAGGCCATGGGGCGATGAGTGAATGAGTGGCCCCACGTGCTATGGGCTTATCGCACCACTCCACGAAGGTCAACAGGGGCACCATATTCCATGGTATATGGCACTAGGGCAATAATACCGTTGGAGATCGACTTGCCTAATATGAGGACTGATGAGTACAACTTGGAGAAAAATGAGTAGGTGCTCAACAAGGACCTAGACTTAGTCAAGGAACAGCACTAGGAAGCGTTGCTGAGAGTCAAATCCTACCAGCAGGAAATGATTAGAGAGTACAACAAGAGGGTCAAACTAAGAGAGTTTAGCCACGGAGATCTAGTCCTCAAGAAAGTTATGGAAAATACGAAAGCACTAAGGGACGGAAAGCTAGGGTCAAATTGAGAGGGACCTTACCAGGTTCGATCACTCGTAGGCCCACGGGCATACTATCTTGACGATGTGAATGGAAGGAAAGTATCTTGGTCATGGAATTCGGCCAATATAAGGATTTTTTTATTGTTAAGCTCTTTGTACCCCCAAATTTGTACAATCAATGAAATCGCCATTTTTGTCACAACTCCAATTGATGTACTCGTTTCTTCCTATAGACCAACTCGGTCATGAGATTAGAATAATCTTAGAAACTAAAAAAGTTATAAAGGTTGGAATAGCTCCTATTCGTTTAAGGTCAACTCAGCTATGAAATTAGAATAATCTTAGGAACCAAAAAAGTTCTAAGGGTTAGAATAGCCCATATTCGTTTGAGGCTAGAATAGCCCATATTCGTTTGAGGCCAGCTCGATCATGAGATTAGAATAATCTCAAGAATTAGAAAAGTTCTAAGGGTTGGAATTGTCATACCCCAAAACCCGGGTCACGTGAACCACCTAAGAAAATTTATTTTGAGATATCGGTATTCATCAAAACTACCCGAGCCCAAACGGGTCAAAGAGCGTAAACGAATGTGAACTTAAAATCTTTGAAAAACATACATCCGAATATTTATTTTATGTAAAAGAACATGGCAAAAGAATGAGGCCACGGTCTCTAAGAGCCAAATTTTAAAACAAACAAATAAAAATTTTAAAAAATTGTCCAGACCGCTCGAGCGGTCCTTACCTATACACTGTTTTTCCCTCAGTCTGCAAAACAACCGAGAGTGAGGTTTGACCGCTCAAGCGGTCCGTCAAGCGGTTTAGCTCTGGACCATTTTTTTATCAAAATCCAAATTTTCACACTCAACACTTAACTATTTTTCAACATTTTTGAAAGCTTCCAAAGTACAACCAAGCCATCTAAAACACGCTAAAACGAGGTTTAAAATCCTCCCTTGAGGCATAAGAGTTGATATAAAGCATTAAAATCAACCGAAAACGATAACCATTTCATATAATTATGAGAACATACAACCAACCCAAGGTCCCTCTCATAAGCGTACAACATACATACATTAATATCAAGACCTCATGGCTTACAAAGCATATGTTCTAGATCCAAAACATAGGATGTCGTATACATAATCCAAAATCAAAAGAAAACTAAGAAATTTAGTCTTTCGCCACCTTCAGGCTCCTCAAAATCACTCCACGCGATCAAATTCACCTGAAAGGTTTTCAAATCCCACAATGTGAGCTGAAACCCAATAAAAAAATACTAGCATAAATTAAAAGTATAACGTGCAATCACAGATTTTATAAATAACTCGACTACACGAGTCTCAAAATGATTTTTCATCCTTAAAACCACAAGTTTTCATATAATTCGGTAACATCTAATAGTTCAATAATCACACGAAGCACATTGCATTCCAACTAGGTTTCCGCAACCTACGATATTTCCTACACACCTCGCACTCTTTTATGACCTTCCACCGAGAGATAAGTACTAACCCCACTTATGCAAATTCTTTACAATTTTTCACCACAGGACCAACCTCAACCCCAATTATGCAATCCTTCATGATCTTACACCGCAGGGCAGTACCTGCCCTAATTAAGCAATTCTTTACGATCTTTCACCGCAAGAGCAATCGAGTCCTAATTTCACATACATAGATGTTATACATTTAGAGAAGCACATAGCCACACGCGAACATTTAAAGTTACTCATTCATCAATCACTCGATGAGACCATGGCTCAACCCCAAGGGTTAACCCCACACCTCCCAAAACTATATTCCTACAACATATACATAAATCTTTTCGATTTTCAAAACTCATTCTTTTTTAGAACCATATACACATACGTCCAGCAACTTTATAATAAACCATACAAAAGCCTAGCATGCCTTTTATCCCACCAAACATGATTTAAACACAAAGTTTGACATTTATAGCATTTTAAAACGGTAAAAATGCACATAATCACATGTATCACCCCTTTAAGGCAAGCTAGTCTAGAATCCTACCTCCAAGAGTGTAAAACTCAATGCTTTAAACACCAATGAGAAACCAAAGTCGCCAAAACAAAATTCCGTTCAGATGAACACGAAACCTACGGCGCGTATAACAAGAATTGATTATCCCCAAGCCAAGAACTAGACCCGAACCAAGCCAAAAGTTAGAGAGAAGACAGAGAATTGCTCCAAAACCCAATGCCACTTATGCATTTTATAAAACTCACGCCAAACAAACCGCTAGAGCGGTCTAAAAGCCGTTCAAGCAGTCCTGCCCAGAAAAGCAATATAAAACAGGACCGGGATCAAACCAACATGCATAACTAAACCAACACATGTATAAAATACATAGAAACATGCTTTTCTATAACATTAAAGCAATATACAACACATCGAGAGTATATATTACAAAATTAAAAGGAGCTGGGTCTCACAAGAATAGCCGCCACTTAATTCAAGGCCAGCTTGGCCTCGAGTCTAACAGGCCTTGGAAAAATCACAATATTTTTCTAAGGTTGGGAGCAAGTTCCACTACTCCTAGGACAAGCTCGGCTTATCCCGGAAGAGGTGCACATATATACTATGAAGAACACGAAATGTGAAAGAATGAAAACACATCACTAAAAAGGTAAGAATTCAAGTTCATATTAGAGAAGTGAAGAATACTCATTTTCATTGATTACAGCAAGTTTATACATTGAGTAGAGTCCGACCTTACAACAATGAAACTTGGCCGAGACTCATAACTTGTAAAAAAAGAGAGAAGAAAAATACAACTGGAACAAAAAAGAAGCCAAGCTCAAGCCTTGCCGTCCACAACCTCATCTTGGCCATTGTCTTAGATCTCTACGATCTCTTCACCAGTGAATGGTGGAATATGACAGTTGGTTGCCGTGTCTTCAGTTTCGGCCGACTGAAGATAAGGAGGATCCATTGGAGCAGGGAGATCAGCAGGGGAGGATTGGTCTTCCAGTAGGACCGAAGGCTCTTTGAAGGTTGTAGTAGGGGCACCCCAACCTTCTTTAGCTCTGTCCATAAGGTGGAGTCCTCGGGCACCTCAACCTTCTTCAATCCCTCTCTGTATTCAAGGGCTAGAAGCTCGACTCGGACGCTGAGGATTTCGCCCATAAACTGGAACCCAGCCTCGTTCCAGCCCTGTTGCTAGGACTCGTCATCTCGGTTTGAGCGAGCTGCCTCATGTTAGCTTAGATCTTTTTGAAGGCCTCAACGTCGGCCTAGGTGGATTCTTGCCTCAGCTGCAACTTGCTGTTTTGGATCGAGAGCTAGGATATCTCGACTTTGGCAATGGAGATCTCATCTTTAGCAGCTTGGGCTCGCTCCTCCATTGTCTGACAAGTAGAGGCATCTTGGGCCTGGGCGAACTCCATGTCCCTCAACTTCTCTTGGGCTAGCTCGAATAGCTTCGCCACTCAGCGGCTCTCCCTCGCCAACTCGTCAAAATGATCCCTGAGGAGGTCGAGCGCCTAGAGATGCTGCAAAATCGAAAAATGGTTAAGAAGGCCGAAATCAATGCTAAGAGAAAGATACAAGATTTTTACAAGTGTGGGAGCATGGAAACTAACTTACCTCTACGACGAGCTGTATGGCGCAAAAGAAAAGGTCTAGGGTAGTCAGCTTGGAGCAGTCGGCCACGTCAAGGGGCATGAGGAGCCCCCTGACAAGTTGTCGAGCCACCCTTGGATTCTCCTTGGAGGATTCGCCCACATGCAATACCCAACCATCGCCCTGGAACAGACATCGCCTCTTCTCGGCTTTAAGCTCCTAAGCCATTGGAGCTAGGCATCGAGAAGATCGGAGCTCGACAGAGAATGGCAGCTCTTGGGCAATTATCTCTTGTTCGGCCTCTAGGGGGCCAAGGAATGGGGGGAGCCTGCTCCCGTGGTGACGGAGGGGGTAGAGTAATCCTCTCGACAGGAGGTGCCGAGGTGCTTGCGGCGTTGATCCCTAAGACTACCTCCTTAAAGTTGAATTTAGTGCGGACTCGCCGCATGGTTGATGGGATAGGTTATTCGGTTGGATAGGGGTGAGCTGAAGTAAAGGTACCACCACGATGTTGGATGACTCATCGATAGCTCAGTTGGTAAGCAATGAGATCAGGAGCTAAGCAGCCACCTCTTATGGCCAAGTATCGTTCAACTTCGACGACGTTAGCCTGCCTTCTTCTCCGCTGGGTAAGATTAACCTCTGAAAAGGAAACAAATAAGTTTTAGTCCGGCATGAAATTACATATCAACATGAATTTAAAGTTGAAATTCTACAGTCGCACCAATCTAGTCTTCTTAGGATCTGGGAAACAACATGGCCCAAGTGTCCAGCATGGTCAAACTGGAACTGTCTCCCCCCACCAGGATGTAATCCATGGCAAGCTTGTCTGATTCTAGGAGGATGTGCACTAACCTCAGGCCGAGCTCCCAATGGCGGAGGTAAAATATGGTGAAGTTTTAGTTGTGTCTATGGTATAATAGTGGAAGATTTCAAGGATGCCAAGATTTAAACCGTAACGACAATTTATTTCGGCCACCCCCATGACCACCCTAATGAAGTTAATGGAGACTTAGTAGGGGGTGAGTCAGCACTGGCAGAGCATCTCCTTAAGGATTGGATCCAGCGAGAAACGAACCCCAGCTTCTACGACTGAGACAATGGGAAAAGTTACTTCGTTCCCCTCCCTAAGATGATCTCCCATCGGACTGTCTTGTCATAAAAACAGACCGAGACAAAAGGCGGTATGCTATATTTGGCACGAAAAGCGGCTAAGGAAGAGGGAGTGTTGACTTAACAAATTTACCCATCCAAAAGTAGGATATTAGAAATTTCAACAATAGAAAACAAAAAGAAAGAAGCAAAGATCTACCCCAAACCAACCTAGACACGAAAATGTGAGGATTTTGGGGAAAAGGGGGATGAAGAAGGGTAAAACCCTGAGGTGACAATGACGCCTAGTGAGGGACAAAAAGAAGAAAATCATAAAAAAGAGAGGGAAGAAAAAGCTTACTGAGTAGGGAACATACATTGACGGCGACATGTGACGGAGATGCAACGAAATAGAGGTGTTTTTCGGTGAAAGGCCGACGGAGGGGCTCGAGTCATTGGCAAATAGCTTTCGGGGAAAAGGGATTTTCATGAAAGATGAAATGAGGGCTAGAGCCCCCCTTACATAGGCAAGGGAACCCTATGACCAGGTGTGCCCAACAGCTACCTCGAGCAAGCGAAAGGATGCCTACCCGACCTTCAAAATACGTGAGCACCAACACACGCCTCAATCAACGCGTGACACGTGACAGAAATGAAATGTCACATTCCATTTTCTAAAACAGCAGCTTTAATGCCAGGGGCCGAGATAGACATTCAAATTCAGTCACAGGCGACCGAAGAGCAGTAGAAGCTTATCAACTCCCCTCATGCCGAGCAAGAGGTGAGTTGAGGGGCAAATGAAGGGGCCAAAAAATCATTAGTTTTATATTATAAATGAAATTAGCTAACACAACTTTGGTCGGCCAACTTGAGGCCCAACTAACCCCAAGAGAAAAGTCCTGACTAAGATGAGCAAGACATGGTCGACCGAGCTATCGGTCTAGTACAAAATGGGTGAATGGATCAGCAAGACATCAGTTATGTGGCCAATCCCCTAACATGAATGACGATAGCTTGGCTGAATAAAGAATAATAACGGCGATTAGACCGAGACCGTACATTCATCGTACAGTAATCAATTCAGGTCATATAAACCTTAGCTAGCCGTTTGCACAGTGAGCCTTTGATGGGACCAACCCATCATGAGTTCTACAAGGAAGATACAACATCCAATCCCTATAAAAGGAGAATAAAGTCCAAAGGTTGAGGTATGGGGAAAAAAAGGCATTTAAATAGCCAAAACTTTGTCCAATTGTTTACTTAATAGTTTATCTCTTTAGAGCCCACTGTTAATTTGATCGTCGGAGTGACTTTCGACACTCGTCGTCGATCAATTCAAGTTTACCACCATGTGCAAGTCACTTAAACCATTTAGAGGTCCGTTCGGGCTGAATTCGACCCACGTTACTTCAACATCTTTACAATTCTACACTGTACAGGTGGATTCAATGGAAGCACTGAGTATATCGAAATATTGTAGTGGCATTTCCTCCCTATGGTTGAACTAGGTTTTTGCTACAGATAGGATTGTAAATTGAGTTGGTTGAAATAGTGAGTTGCTCAGGCTTAATTTAGAAATCTTAGGCTCCGTGTGGGATAACATTTTTTTCATATGATTTTTTTATTTTCAATAAAAAAAATTACATTAGCCCGTGTTACTTTATAAATTTTTCTTGTCACGATAAATCAAAAAAGTAAAATTTTTTTGATAAAAATAAAAATAAAAAAATACAAATAAGACAATAAAAACCACTTCAAAGCTTTTGTAAGTCAAAAAAAGTTAGATCAAAAAATAAATAAATAATCAAAAAATATGAAAAAATACCATAACAAAAAGTCAAAAAAAAAACCGACCCCAAACATAGTCTCAATAAGATTCAATATTTAAGCAAGCTTGTTCATTATTAAAGGCCAATCCTAAATGGGCTTCAATCGAGCCAATTAAGAGCTCGAGTAGTTATACTCTTTAGAACACAATCTTAACGATTAGAGTTCAAGCCTAACTCAAAAGATTAACGAGTTTCAAAATAGGTTCAAGCTTTGTTTGTTTCATAACAAGTTTATTTCAAATAAACTTTTAGCAAGTAAACCACGAGTCGAGCTTCAGTAGCTCGACTCATTTGGTTTACTCGAGCTTCAGTAGCTCGGCTTGTTCACAACCCTACAAACTAAGGACATATTTGATTGACTGGATTAAAAATGAGATTAAATTTTATATTTCATGATATTATATTTTCTTTGTTTGAGTTCAACGAGAAGATTATACATCTATTAGATAACTAATCCCACAAAATGTGAAATATACAATACTTAAGAAAATATAGTATTAATAATCCATTTATTATTAGTCCCATGAGATTAATTATTAAGTGAAATTATATATCTTCTCATTATCAATTCGATCAATTAAATATTCGATCAATTAAATAGGTCCTAAAAATCTTTGAAACATGAGAATTTCCTATTGCTACCAGCCCCACTTCCAACTTTTTGCATCACCATCCAACCCAAGGCAGAGTAGTTGGCTCATCAAGAAGTAGCTGCAAGTACATTTCAAGGCAAATGTTATCACAGCCTTGGAGTTCCAATTATTGACTGCTACATGGCCACTAGTAATTATTGAATGTTGCAAAGGGCATGACTAAGTGGTAGTCATATTTAATGAGAACCACATGATCATGTAAACTCTTTACACTTAAAAATAAATTCCATATAATCGTGAGACTCTCCTCGGGCTTAAAGCACCCCCTTATGACAGCTAATGTGGCAGCCAATATTGTTTTGAATACGTACAAAAAGCAAGAGTCTAAATTGATCCCCGGATCTATGTACGTCCCGCTACACAAAAACCGGACGAAGGAAACCAAGCCAATGAAAAACATGGTAATCTTGTGCATATAGTCCCAATAGAATAAGAAGAATTAAACCCAAGACCTCCATGTCTTTTGGTGTAGTCCCATACCAACTAGCATTGTTGACTCTAAAAGAAGAAAGTATGCAATTCCCATGGACTATAAACACCATCATGGTTCATTCAAGTAGACACAAACAACAAACTACTCCAAAAGAATTACAGTTCTGCAGATTTAGATATAAATGGAACATTCAAAGGTTTTCAAGCAAGTAAATGGTTATAGGGAAGAAGGCAGAAGTACAATTTTCAGATCCTTGAAGCACGAAAGCCTGATGAATCCCACCCTTCTGCTAATAAGATTTTCAGGCCTTTATCCGAACTACAAATGAACCTGTTCGTCAATTTAAAACCATATCAAGGAAAATAAGTACAACAAAATACATAAATATGGAGAGAGAGAGAGAGAGAGAGAGAGAGACGCATTAGTCAGGTGAAATCTACAACTTGCAAGCAAAAAATAAATTAAGCTAAGCACTTTGGGCTCACCATAACTTACTGAGAAAGAGAACTTTTAAGTGACTTCACAATGGTTAACAAAGAATCAGTTCCCAGTTTAGCTTAATGAAATAAAAGGATAAGGGCACCACTCAGATCTGTCATTTCTTATATGAAGTCTATCCCTCATTCCCTCCCAGTTTAGTTTAATGTGCAGAAAAAAATAAGGGTACCTCGCAGATTTGCCCTTTCTTATATTAAAATCTATCCCTCATTTGTAGCATCTCAAAATGGGATTCTAACTTACAGAGTTCTCATATCGGTTGGAGCATCTGAAAGCCTGTTTTGAATTGGGGAAGTCTTACCACGTTTACCATCCATTCTACGCTTTGTATTGCATGTACGAGGTGCAGAATGAGTGTCGATGATGAGACCAAAACAAATATGACGCAGTAGAAAAGTAGGCTTTTGGGGCTGATTGTAAATTGGATTTTG
Organism: Heliamphora pulchella; assembly: GCA_032270985.1. Taxonomy (NCBI): domain Eukaryota; kingdom Viridiplantae; phylum Streptophyta; class Magnoliopsida; order Ericales; family Sarraceniaceae; genus Heliamphora; species Heliamphora pulchella. The sequence goes on along the minus strand of JAULJZ010187174.1, from coordinate 4,467 downwards.
TGGACAAGTGGTTGATCAAAAGACATAGTGTTTAAGGTTTTGAGTGGGGTCACAAGGAGGTGAGGTCTGGAGATGCAATAATACAATGATGGGGGCTACTTGGGTGCTAAATGTTACCCAGGAAACACAATATATTGTTGTGCAATTGTGTCTGTGGCCATGGGTAGAATTCAATTCTAAAAGCTAACTATTGAGATGAAGATGCCCTCACGCTTATATACTGTACATTACCATCTCGCTGCTATAACCACACCACCACCGCCATAACCCACCCACCCACCCACCTCCACCATCAACACTATATAACGTTAGCCACCATTTCAATGTGGCTATCACATCCAACCATCGCCGTTACTACCATGCCTTTACTGCCATTACCTAAACCACCATCTCCCTTCACCTTCACTATTATTTCCACTACTGTCACAAACAACATATTGTCATGACCATATCACCACCACCAAGACCACCACAATCCTTCTACCTCCACTACCAATATTCCACTATTTTCATTGTCACCATAGCCAGTACTATCAATTTCATCGACGCTGCAACCACTCACTCCACACCCACCATCATCACTATCGCCACAATCCCACCCCAGCACAACATAAAAATTAAAAGAAAGTTTTAAAAATAATAAATTTTATATTCAGTTTCTTTTACATATCAAACAACTTGTTTCAATTCAGCACTTAATTTTTTATCAAACAACCTTTCAGCTTAGAAAATTCAGCATTCCATTTTCAGTTCTTAATTTTCAGTTTTCAATTTTTAATTTTCAGTTTCATGAAAAACCACCTTACTTTCAAGCATATGTTAAAGTATCCCTACCATTGAGAATATAAAAGGCCCCTTCTTCTGCTAACAGTAGTTGAGCAGAATTGCAACGTAATGGTACTGTCATAACTCTAGTTGAAGGATGTCAACTCGCTATTAAGAGATGAGATACAAGACCCAAATTTGGTATTTTGAAAACAGTGAGATTATATTACTTTCTTCCATTAAAGAATGTTTTGGTCATAACTAGAAGTTAATCATTAAAATTGAATCTTCTTTTTATATAATTCGAATATACTTGTTGAGCTCGTGTAGCAGACAGATTTTTAAGCACAACATTTCAAGTACTAGTGTTAGACGTGGCCCATTGTACAGATGAGTCAATTGGAGTTGTATTTCTAAGTAATCGTGTTTCCTTGTCTATTGTTGTATACATTTCAAAATAAATTTGAGGTAGTCATTTTTTAGTGCCTTGAATTTGTTTTGTTGGTGTGTGTGCTGCCTATGTCTATAAATAGGTATGAGTACTAATTAGTAGCTTTTGACATTTTGAGATTGTAAATTTCCGAGCTTGAGCTCTTGTACCCTTTGGAAATTTCTCTCTCTAACACATCTTTCTTAAATGCATCATTTGGTATCAGAACCTAGGATTTAATCCTTTACTTTCCAATTGAGAAATTTAGCCTGAAAATTCATTGGAATCTTGATGGAACCCTAACCTCGCCGAAAAACTTCGCCAGCCTTGGTTTATTCTCCCCAAATTTGCTTAAGAGTTCAACGATTTCTTTTGATTTCTTCAACTTAGGACATGAATTGCATTAATTATTGTGCAATTCTTGAATTGGAACTTTGTTTTGCAAGATCAAACCTCTTTTTTCAAATCTGGTTCGAGTTGGCCGAATGGTTTGATTTTCTTCAGATCCGACTTTGATTATGTATTTTTTTTCTTCAAATCAAACTTTAAGCGGGACTCGATCTTCGACTTCGATGCTGTTCAAACTTGCGTTACGAGATTTCATTAGATCTACCTCCAAATCGAGCCCAGATCAATTGATTCAAGCTTGAAATGGTGCGATTTTGTCTTGCGAACTTGATTGAGCCATCGATCGCAGTCGAATCTGGTGTGATCATCTCAATTTGTTCATTTCGAATTTTGCTTTGGCCATCTCGACCTTGATCTATTGGGTTCTCCCTTCAATGGGCCTTCTTTCACCTTCGATTGGGAATGTTGAGAACCCTAACAACTCTGTTCACGCACAAACCCAATGCTTTAGCTCTGCACATCCATAGTTCGATTGGATTTATATTTGGTGATTTCCTGTTCCATTTTGCAAATCTGGTTCTTCTTAGTTTGATTTTCATCTGTTTGACTAAGTGGATTGCAACTGAGTTTATACTAAATTGTCTCGCAATTGAGTTGACTCACACGGAAAACAGAGTTATGAGCAATCTGGATGGCACTTTTGTTATCACAATAGAGAGAAGTAGGAGAAAAAAGCTAAACACCCAAATCAGTCAGTAGCCATCTGAGCTGAACAATTTCAACAGTAGCATGAGCCATAGCACGATATTCAGCTTCAACAAGAGAACAAGCAATAATAGACTGTTTCTTACACTTCCAAGAAATGAGAGAGTCACCAAGAAAGACACAAAAACCAATAATAGACTTGGGGTCAAACGCATCGCCAACCCAATCAGCATCAGCATAAACATGAAGAGTCAACGACGCGGAAGAAGATAATAATAAACTATGAAAAACAATACCACGAACATAACACAAAATACAAAGCAAAGCAATCCAATGAGCGAAGCGAGGAACATAGACAAATTGACTAACTACATGTACGGCATACGCAATATCAGGATGAGTCACAATAAAATATACCAAACACCCAACCAGCTCTCGATAAACAGTAGGGTCCTCAAGAAGAACACCATCAAAAGAAGAGAACTTAGTATGCAACTCAATAGAAATATTCACATTCTTATCATCAGCGAAGTGGGCACGATGGATCACCTCATTCGCATATTTGGATTGAAATAAGAGATAGCTTTTAGGTGAAGAAAAAACCTCTATACCAAGAAAGTAGCGCAGAGGACCTAAGTCTTTCATCTCAAATGCACAAAACAAATGTTGTTTCTCTTCCGAGATAACAGCAGAGTCAGAACCAATGATGATAATGTCATCCACATATAATAAAAAAATAACTAACCTAGTAGGGGTGTAGCGGAGAAAAAGTGCAAAATCATGAAGACTAGAAGAGAAACTAATTTGAGCGACAGTAGACTGAAAGCGCTCATATCAAGCACGTGGGGACTGCTTCAACCATAAAGGTCACACTGAAGACAACAAACGGTGCCAAGAGGATAAGAAAGCCTTTAAAGAGAGCGCATATAAACTTCCTCATTAAGATGCTCATTAAGAAATGCATTCTTGACATCCAGTTAGAAAAAAGGCCACTAACGAGTGGAAGCAACAGAAATCAAAGTACGAAATGTAATCATCTTAGCACAGGTGCAAAAGCTTCCTCATAATCAATCCCAGACTCTTAAGAAAAACCCTTGGCAACTAATTTAGCCTTATAACGCTCCAGAGAACCATCAGAATGAGTTTTAACTTTATACGCCCACTTACATCCAATAAAATTTCTACCTGCAGGCAATGGAACCAAATTCCAAGTACAAGTCTTCTAAAGAACAGTTAATTCGTCTTTCATGGCATTAATCCAATTGAGTTCTTTACACACTTCTTTATATGACTGAGGCTGAAAGTAAGCATGAATACTAAATAGAAAAGCACGATAAGAAAGCAAAAGGCAAGTATTAGAAAAACTAAGGCGTACCGACAGAGTATGACACACGAAGAATAGCACTGTTTAGGGGGATCATGATCCACAAAGACAAAGGGAAGTGGGAACTATCACGGGGCTGGGTGATAGGGGTGGAGAAGGAGGCGGCGTCTTACGAGAATAGACTAGTGCAAGAGATGAAACAACGAAAGAACGACACTGAGAATGAAGTTTAAAAACATCAAGAGTAGTAGTAAACTCATCAAAAAAAATAGGAAAGGCGCTCAAGAAACACAACATGACGGGAAACATAAAGGCGTTCAGACACAGGATCATAATACCGATAGCCTTTTTGTTGAATACCATATCCCAAGAAGACACAAAGAGCAGAACGAGCACTAAGTTTAGTGCGATTCCTTTTGGGAAGGACAAAACAAACACAGTTAAAAACACGTAACAAGGAGTAATTAGGAGTATGGCCCATCAATTTTTCATAAAGAGAAATTTCAAAAAAAAAGGTATAGGCATGCGATTAAAAAAATACACGGCAGTAAAGACTGCTTCTCCCCAGAAAGTGGCAGGGACGGAAGAAGAAAGAAGGGAGCGGGTTGTGTCAAGAATGTGCTGATATTTCCTTTCAGCTCTACTATTTTGGGAGGGAGTGTTCGAACATGAAAATTGGTGAACAGTGTCAGGTGCAACTAAAAGGTCAGTGAATTCTGTTAGAAAATACTCCCCACCCAAATCAAAACGAATGATCTTGATAGTTGTGAAAAATTGAGTGTGAACCAAGGAGTGAAAAGTGCGACAAATACGGAAGAAATCAGATTTGTGAGATATCAAATACACCCAACAAAATCGACAACAATCATCAATGAAAAAAATATAATGCATTGAC